>JAIFZK010000014.1:16627500-16912500 GCA_027481765.1 Tenualosa thibaudeaui
CTTGGTAGTCATTTTAATTTTAGGCGCATAGGCTTCTTTTCATGGACATATTTTGCTCTGTTCATAAAATGGATAAAAACGGGCTTGTTTGTCCTCAGCTCTTTGATGGTCATTTTGACACAAACATTGGGGCTAAAGTGGAATGCAAGAGCTACGAGAGGATCGCAGAGCGGATAGGCTGCAAACCTGAAGAAATCACGTTCCTGACTGACGTCACAAGAGGTGATGACGACCACTCTGACTTAGACATGTTGCTCATCTGTAAAATGGACAGTGTAGAGCAGGACAATTAACGTGTAAGGCCATTATCAGACAGGAAGCAGATATACGCTTATAATTCACAAGGTAGAAAAAATGAGAGCTGAAAAAGAGCAATTTAGCTGTTTGTTTTTTTGTCTTTTTTAATTAGTATTTTCTGGCCATTGCTACAGCCTCAGCTGCAGTCATCATAACCTCTATTTCGCCATGTATAACTGTAAAACTAAAAATTATATAGACTGACCAAATAAAGATTATGAAAGAAAAGATAAGAGCCTAAGAGTCTGGTTTAAGTAATTTCGTTACTCAGTTCTACTAAAGGATTTGTTATTAATTAAATGGTATCAGAATGAGTGAGTGGTTAATCTGTCTGCATGATTGATTGAATGATGGACCTGGCTAACTGATTGCTTGCTTGGCTCTTCACAGAGGCGAAGGCTGCTGATGAGGCGGGACTGAACGTGGTTGTGGTGTTGAGGCCAGGCAACCTGGAGCTGACTGAGGAGGAGAGGGCCTACTATCGCACCATCAGCTCCTTTTGCCAGCTAGAGCTCACAAGCAGACCTTAGCATGGAAACCACAGCGAGATCTGCACCACCACTGCTAGCAACTCCCTTTCCTAGTCTGGCCAACTTTTCCTTTGGATGTCTTTGTTACTTTTCTTAATTATTATTATTATTTTTTTTAATCTTTATTTATATGGAGTGAAAATGCATTATGGCGCTGCTTTGTAAAGGGATGATTAAAAATAGATGGTGCTGGAGAAGTGTGTGGGGCTGTCAGTACAATGGTACAACAGAAACGGCCATAAAGATGTCCGCAAGGTAAAGTGCCAGTTCTTTGGCATTCCTCATTTAAAAAAAAAGTGTCTGTGAAGGGCATAGGTGGCAAGTGCCAAACACATCCTTGTTAACATCCCTGATGCCAACTAGAATTTATGTCAGTCCTATAAGACTGTAGCATAAAATCAGTGTTTTGTGTGGGTGTTGTATTGTGAGAGTAGGGATCCCTTAAATTCATTCCTACGATTCCCACGTTTGGCTTTCAATCACAATATTACCTCTATAGAGCCATTTGTTTGATTGATACACCTAAACTTTATTCTAAATTCCTGTTTATAGTAAGGTGAGTAGATGTGTCTAACCAACCTGTAACACACAAGTAAATGTTTTGTATGTTTCTTGCATACTGTTAGTATGGCAGAAGTCAAATTACTTTTGATTTGTAGTAAAGCATGTCCAACAGACAATTTGCAGAGAATTCAGAATTAATTCAGCCATCCCGACTCCAATCATCTTCACAAGCCCGCTAAATGAGGACACAATGGTCTGAAACAGGTGACACTGTGATGCACATTTTAATAATCTGAAATATAACAAAGGTTGTCATGGCCTTTTCTTTTCTAGTATCAAGAACTGGTGCTCATAGCTAGTGTTGAGTTTGATTGAAGTACTGTATTGTAATCTTAAATGAAATTAAATCTTGATGGGAGATCAAGAATGTGAGTTTGTACAAAGATTGTATGCATTTTTGTTAACTTCAGTGACACTTGATACACTTGTGAGATTTGAATAGCGGAAGTAAAAAGAATATGGAAAACAAACTAGCCCCATGTGCTTTTTGGTTCTTCTATTGCAGACATACCTGTCAACAGATGATTTGTATCTGAGAACATAATTACCTTACCCTTAATGTTATCTACTTTCACAGCTGTACTCGGTGAGTTGGGTGAAAATGAGTCAGTCCAAGCTGTCAAATGCAGAAAATTTCTCAGGCAAACATGCATGTGGTGTGCTGCTTCGCATACAGTCACTGATCAGAAAGACATTGTGCTGGAGACAGTATTTTGGTCATAGAATACTTTGGCTATACTTGGGCCAGCATGCCTGTCAGTTGGGGGCTTAGAGCAAAGAATTGTATGCAGCCAATGGGTGTGCTTCTGATGGATCATTGTGAGTTTATGGCCATACACCATTAAGGTGTTATGCCATGGGGTTATTTTGGCTGGATATCTGAGACCACCCGAACACAATAATTTCCCTGGACACAGGGACACTCAACCTGCATTACAAACAACTTGATTAGTTGCATCAGGAGAGAGTTCAATTGATCATAGTGCTTTTGTTTGTTCTGATTTGGCCCATCTGCAAATCCTACAATTGGGTTGAACTCTGTGGCAATAGGTGTGGCAGACCCAAGCCAGACCCTAAAGCTGATCTGATTGGTACTCCGACACCTCAGAGAAGGTCTCAGACAGACTGAGTGGGGGTTCCTGGTCATCGGTGCACACAATCTCAAAGTGATAGTGCCGGAACTCGATGGCAAAGGAGGCTAGGAAAGTGAGAAAAAACATGACAAGGGCCCATTGCGTCCGGGCAGCATGCATGTGAAGACGCTGGGCCATCAGGATGAAGTCTGCAATGCTTGTTAAGGTGAAAAGGTAAAGAACATCAAACCCACCATCTCATTTACAGCTCTGTACAAGGAGGTATATGCAATACTATTCTTAGAATTATATGTTCTACTGTTTTAACAATATAGAGTAGACAAATACCTTTGGAACTTATAAGGTACAAATGATAATTCCTTATTATAAAATGTTTAGGAATGTGCAAGGCAGCACTATGATTAAATATGTAATGTTGCAACAATAATTATGTAATAATTCATGTCAGGGTTTCTTTATCCTTGTTTGATAACAGGAATAACATGCATAGACATCACACCAATAGAGTTTTTCAAGGTGAGGACAAAATGTGGGTTGGTGACCATTTGTGTGTTTTTTTTTGCTGAATGGTGATAAGGAGGTAAGACATGGGAAGGATACAAAGCAGCATGCAGGCAGTGACCGCTCCAGACAAGAGGAAACGAGGAATACCTGCCCGTCTGCCTTCGTTCCTCAAGTTCACCTTCACTGTTATGACGGACTGCAGCCAACAGAACAGAGTTCCCAGACCAAAGGTCATCGATGTGCCTACGTTGTGCAGCTCCTCGTCATTAGTGAGCTGCACAAAGAAACACACATGTGTATTGATATTCAAAACTTATTACACTTACAAGACATCTAAGAATGAGTAGATACACAATATGATGGATTTGCTACCTGGAAATTCCCCACCAAGGTCATTCCAAAGCAAGCCAGAGACAAAGCCACTAAACTACCAATGTTCATCCATGGTTTATGCATACGTGGCTTCAGCTGAAGGTATCGCAGGACACCAAGAATGAATCCTGCAAGAATAACAAACCTGATTTATTTTTTATTTGAAAGAAAAGCCAAACATTTAGTGTATTGCACATACAGTATAATATTTCCATTTAGATTTAGGTCAATAACAAACCTTTTTTTAAAAGGACATATAGTGAATTATACAAAAGTACAAAAGACATTTATGGATATTCTGTATAAAATTAATCATTCAGGTTTCTGTTTTTTTTTTTCTTTTGTGCTCAGGGATGCGTGATCTTAAAGGGCTGAATATGCCATCTGTTCTTGAAATGCAAACACACATGCCACATATGCCATGGGTACAATGAGCTCCATGTGTTCCCTGATAATTAGACACAAAACAAAAATCGTTTTTGAACTTCCCTTTCAACAAACATACTCTCTTTCTAAAAGTGCATTTGCCTCTTTCAAATAATTGCAGTGATGTTTACGCATTCCGCAGATGGACCACATCATATTTACAATTGTAAATAATTAAAGGGATTGTAGAATGCTTCATACTTACCAACAAATGCTGCCATGTTCATGACTTGGCTGAACACACAGCTGGCTGGCGGTGCATTGCCTGCGATGCTGAACAGTATGAACACATGACGTATATGAGCTTACAGTTTTCTGTACAGGTAGAGTAAGTAAACATACTTTACTCCAGTACTTAAGTACATTTGGGAGTATCTATACTTTACTTTACTCCGTCAACTTTTACTTTTACTACACTTCATTCAGTTAATTGTATACATTTACTCCACTAAATTTTAAATTGGCAGCATAGATGATGAAATCAGATGAAATTTGGTTATAGACTGAGTGACTGCAACAAAGTTAATGGGAAGCTGACTTGTCATTGGACAAGTGCAAACAACAAATTCTCCATTACACCTGTATATGTGATGTACATTTTTTTTTTACATTTTTTTTTACATTTTCTGAAGTTTGTTGCTGAAGCTACATGTTTTAAACAGACTTTTTTTAGCCTACTTTTACTTTCATTACATTTAATTATAGATTTCTTATTATACTTAAGTAAAGAAGAGATACTTTCAGACTTTTACTTGAGTAACATACTAGAGGGTGACTTGAACTTCTACTAAAGAATTTGTTTTATCTGCGTATTTGGGTATCTGTACTTTTACTCAGGTTTGACTTCTGGGTACTTTATACAACACTGATGTCACTGTTGTGGGGTGAGATTATGAGCGTGTACCTTATATAGGGAGGGGACTTTTGTCCGGATCTTCTGTGGAAAATAAATGCTATTAGACAAGACCAGCATGCTGTACCATAGGAAAGTTTCATGTCAACTGGGGTGAGTTCACTTACTTGTACTCTGAACTGAGTGGCAGTATTTTGTCATCCTCCACTGCAATGAAATAACTACAAGGGAAAAAGAAAGGTACATATTAGATAAGGCACTAGTGTCTTCATAATAATAACAAAATAATAATGAAGGAACAACAACAAAGGTGTCAGATGCAGGTTATGGAATGCATCTAACATTCTGCTATTTCCATTCACAGTGCTGCCATCAAAACGTAGATATTTTAAATCAGAATAATGATAGAAACTCATCGTTTTCATGCTATTTCAATCAACAATGTCTTCGCGAACGTTCCTATGCAATTAAGTTTTATCAGCCATCAATATTGCATTAATTATTTTTGTTTACAGATTGGAACGGTTGCCAAGGGAAGAAAAGTATTGTTTTTATGCGACATTATTATTAACTTAAACCCAAATGGTCGGAAATAGCAAATATGCGTGAATAATAGAAAACCAAGCCATTTCTTTGGGCTAGACGCGGAGGTTTTAGAACTGTTTTCTAAACCTTTGCGGCAGACGCGCGGCACACGTTTCCAGTGTGCTTTGCTCCGTTATGGGGTTCTAATTTTTTGTCGCGCCGCAACCTAATGTTTAGTTTACTTTATGCATACTTTATTTTCTGTTTACTTTCTCATAACAAAGTTACAAAGGAGACCATGAGCAGATTTTAAAATCGATGGAACCCTTACACAACCCACAGACCAGCAGCTGTGAACAGGGAAAACATTATAGGGAGAAACGTCCAGGGACTGCACTTCCTCATTCTTCCTTACAGTATGCACTCCACAACTTCTAACGTTCTCTCTGTGAGGAAGAGGAAAAAAGAATATCGGCATTGTCAATGCCTCATACACTCGGTAAACATGAAAAGTGAAGTTGACCATGAAATGGAATGGAAATGGAAGTTTTTTGTTACACTTTTTTGATGAAACAATGATGAAAATGTGTGTTCGATGTTTTGTCTCAGACAAACAGCCTTACTAATACAGGCTGCGTGCCATTTCAGAACTACTGTGGTGGACAGCTCCCTCTCAACATCCAGTCTGTATCAGGCTATTCCGGAATCGTGTAGGCATATTAGCATGAAGTTTAATTTCTATGTAATTACAGCGAATCCAAGTGCGGTAAAGCATGGAGACTAATGAGCCTGCGTAAGCTACAGGATGTTTCATACTGTGACATGCGAATGTGCGTTATCTCACGCATTTACCTTGTTTAAGATGGTTTTAAATGGGCCTAGGCTATAACTTTCTACAACATTAGTTATACTGCCCCAATCAGGTTGGCACTTTATTCAAGCTCTGCGTCAATTCGAACAACGCCCGTTTTGAACACCTTTGGCTACCTCAAAATGAAGCTAGCATATACTAAACTGTAATCGTAAACCAGCATGGCGTTTCTAAGAGACGCTGTCTGAACCCCATGAAATGTTGGACTTTTTCCACCCTTGTAATGAGATACACATAAACCAATCCATGACGGCGCCATTATAGCATCAAAAGCAATCAGTAGACTAGCTTACCTCCTGAGCTGTCCGCACCTCTTGTGTTAGTGAGGGCCGTCTACTTGCATGCATAGCCTAGGTTACGAGTCTTAGCCGACCATCGCATTGCTTTGCATATTCTTCAAATTTCATAGTGAACGACAATGTTCCGTAAGCCAAAACGGCCCATTTGCCGATCAACAAAGCGGAAAAAAACAGTAGGACTAGGACCAACGGCCTTCCCAACAGAAATTCCACAGCTACGCTGTCATTCCTAAGAGCTGGTATGAATCTGTGGGCAGTCAGAGACCAGTAAGTTTGACCCACTTTCCTATCACCTGTCACTCCGGTAACAGGCTGTTTGCAACGTTCAAGGAACGTTTCGTGAGGAATATCGACTCGTGGATATCTAAGATGTGCCATAAACACTAGGGTTATACATGGAAGAGGTAGAATATGCCTACATAAATTTAGAAACCTGGTAGCGACAGGACAGCATGTAGTCAAGTCTAATCCCCGCAAAGTGTTGTGTCAACAGGGGGTGAATTGGCCTAGTTTAATAACCACTGTCAATGCAGGGTAGGTTTAAATTTGCTTTTATTTGGGAGTTTATTGAATACACTGGTTGCGTCATACACTTAAGAATTAGAAAAAAAATCGATCTTAACTCTTGAGAGCACTTGTGAAAACTAGCCATCTCCTCCATCATGCCGCAGAATGCGCTGCAGAAAAGCAGCAATTTCTATGATACTGTAGCCTGTTCAAAGTCAGTAGGCCTAATCCCCCTCCTCGGGGTGTTCATAAAATTTAATTAGGCCTGATCATGATAGCCAGTATATAAAGGATTTGGATGGTCAGTCAGTAGCCTACAAGTCATAAAATTACACCGACACTTCTTAAAAACATGTAAAAATACACATCACCATTGATACGAAATATTTCTGAGTTTCAAACCATGTTAAAACTGAGCTACTTTTAATTTGGCAAGTGTTTTCTGTTATGGTGTTAAAGTGACCCCTAATAGGTTTAAGAAATAAATAGATCTACATTATCCTATCCTTCAACTATTCTTGAAGATGCCATCTATATCCTGACTCTGAAACCCTTCAAGGCAACAGCAGTTAACTACACTGTTAAATGGTTGTTAAACTTAGCATTGTATGATTCACACCATACATCACAATAAGATATAGACTACAATTAGACAATGTATAGGCTTTATATCAAACTACAAGTAAACTTACACTACACTTTATACTGCAATGTGTCAATAAAAGGAGACCAGGATGGTCTTAATGTTTAAACTGAGAAAAAAATTATCTATTCAGTCTAATTTCAGTTGCAAACCAATAACCCTGAGTTGCCAGTGTGGACTTTTTTCTGTTCATCAAAAGGAGGTAGAAATCTTGACTCCTGTTGATGAAGCCAAATAACCATACATTCCTCAATCAAGTCATTGTGGTATTGACTTGATTTGACTTAAAAACTGTAACTGTTAAAAAAAACCACCACCATCCCATACAACAGGGATATACTTTCTACCATCCCGTCCTCTGCAAGGTGTATTGTTAATATCAAAACACATGTCCCATAATGGGCAGTACATTCAATCAAATGCTAAGGCAAGTCTGTGGGCCTATGGTGAGATTATGTTGGGTTGGCATTTTATCATATGATATTAATTTAACAACATACAACAATTTTTTATTTATTAACAGGATTAACAATCAATGTTGTATGGAGGCTATGTTTTATCCCTCTCAGTCAGGCTTGCCCAAATAATTGTTGCTAAAATATATAAATATCTGACCACTGCACTGAGGCTATGTCTCCACATTGTCTAAACTTCCTTTACACTTTGATTAAATGTGTTTTGCGGTACCTATATTTCACCTAATCTACAGCTTCTGTCTCTTTGATTCACTGCTAAATTATACACCATCTATAGGTTTGTTTGTTTTACTTGATAATTTTCACCTAAACATATTCTGCAACTGGAATATGGTTGAGATTCATTTCAAGAAGTTATTCTATATAGCATTGACCGTGTACAATGAAACAGCTAACAACTGAAAGAAGTTGGATAGACATTGAAAATGATTAAAACATGTGTGCGCGTGTGTACATATATATATATATATACACACACACACACAAATGCACAAACATCTTGGAGCCCTTGCATGTGTGTGTGGAGAGTTTGTAGCCACCAAATAACTGAATAATGGCCTTGGAGTGGGTCCTTGCTAGCTTCCATCTCCTGTCCTGCATTTGCGAGCCTGGACCATTTGCACTGAGACCTTCTTGCAGTCACTAGCCAAGCCAAACCAACACATCAGGTCTATGAACCAGGTGGTGGGGTTCAAGCGCAGGCCAAACTCACTGGTGGAGTAGTCGAACGGGAAGGTATGGTGGAAGTTGTGAAAACCCTCACCTGAAATTTTCCAAAGAAGTTGCCACAGTAATCAAATCACGGTCAGACAAAAGTTTTCATGACACACACAACTATTTAGGGAAGGTAAGTCTTTTGTTATGACCATTTTCCACTCTACAGAAGAAGTTTTAAAGGTTCTATTCAATTAGTATTGAAATACTACATGATACATATGGTATACTGTAAGTCTTCTGTGCTGAATTATACAGGTCTACACAATCCTAACTTGCCTCTATTTAGACCCATGTAAATATCAACTTACCAATGGCTCCAAAGGTGACAAATCTGTTTTCACGAGGGCTTATATTGACATCATAAGGCCGGTTTCCATACATGTGAGCGGCACTGTTTACAAGCCAAGTGAAGTTGAGGGAGACTGTGTAACGCAGAATGGCAGACAAGAAATAGGCAGTCCATAGACTCTCCCCCCAGAAGTACCATGGGACCAGGGTGGGCACCAAGAAACACATCACAAGGACTGAAATTATATAGTACCTGGAAATAAAAACAAAGAATTTCAATAATAACTAATAAAAAATGACATATACATTAGTTTGAGTAAAAAACAGACACACCGCTCACAAATTTGAATTTTCTCTCCAGGTCCATCTGGCTACGAGCCATTGCAGCTAATTACCAATTCACCATTAATTCAGGAACCAATCACACCCACTTAACATAGGGCCAGCTATATATGTGTCACAATCAATTACTATTGAACTTTGGATGTTGTTTCTTCCTTCAAATTGTATACTAAACTAAAACTGTTTTTTACATGAATGATGCATGTGCTGCACTTCCAAAGAGTTTTGGTAAAATTTTTATGCTTCAGTTCAACTTCTGGTTAAACGTTTGGTGAAACCCCTGCAATGGGAGGTCAATCATTCATTGCAACACTCTCTGCTATAAGGATACCAAGAGTGAAGAAAGAACTGTATTGATGTAATGTCAAAAATGGCCAAAGCTCTCTCTTTACAACCATCCTTGTACACAGTTAACAAGTTTCCACACCATCCATCTTCAACTTCAGCAAAGGAGCTCTGTTATCATTGTGACTGGCAGATGTTCTCTTTCTGCTTTCCACACAGACCATGCCATCTCTTCATAACATGCAATCCTCCCTTACTTCTAATAGTCTTGTGGTGCTGTCCAGTCTGTGCTCCTCTAAGCAGCAGACTTTCTCTGTGCACTTAATAAGAAGATATCACTAGATTTATAGAAGGCTTGCGTAGGTGTTTGTAAGTTGTTTTAGGTGCAAATCAGGTGCACATTCCTGACAGGATCTCTGTTTCTCAATTTATAGGTCTGTCTTTTTTTCTTCATCTTATTCTGCAGCCATCTCTATACTAGGTGAAAAAAATAATGCAACTTTAGCTGCTATAGAGAGACAGTGTCAAATGCATCTTTTGTCTAATCATTACAAAAAGAAAAAACATTAAAAACAGCCCACCTCCTCTGAAACATCACCACAGGGTCAGCCAAGAGATCAGTGACATCCAGCTTCTGGCCCTTCTCGACGACGTCTCTGTGCTTCTTGACAAACAACCAGCCAATGTGGGCAAAGAAGAATCCCCGCTTGGCATTGTGGGGATCAGCGTCCGTCTCAGAGTATTTGTGATGCACCCTGTGATCCCGCGACCATTCGAAAATGTCATTCTATTCACAACAGTGAGAGAAAAATTATTTGTCACCATCAGCTCTTCGAATACAGCCACCAGACGTTAGATAGAAAGTTCAAACATAAATGGACAGTTTCTCATTCAAGGGTAAAAGCCTAATTGTGTAGACTAAAAGAGAGCTTTGATGAGCTTGATCATTGATCATTTTGTCAGTGTAAAGATGATCCCAGTAAATCACCTGGAAGGCCATAGAGTTTGCAGCAGCCAAGAAGACCCTGAGGGGCAGCTTTGCCTTGTATGACCTGTGACTCCATAACCGATGAGCCCCAGCTGTCACTCCCAAGGCCGTGACAAAGAAGCACACGTATGCTGCAAAACAGGCAGATTTATCACTCAAAGGCCTGGCAAGACACTGCTAAACCTACGACTTAGTGAGCCAGGATGACCACCATCCAGACTAAGAAAAGGAAGACATTTGTGTCTAAAACTGAAGACAAAGGGTCAAAAGTAAGGACACTCGTAATATTTGTGTGTTTGCCCCTACAACCCTTAAAACTGCAGCTGTGTTAAAAAATAGCAGTTTTTTGAGGACAAAATTGCAGTTTTGGAGGAAACTCCTGCAGTTTCAATGAATAGCCAACATCTTATAATGGAGATTAATATGGCTTAGTCTATAACTGTTGTTCAAGTGAACTATAGTTGTAGAGTAAAACACACACACACACCTAGAAAACAGACTCCGAGCGTTAAAAACACAACAGTTTAGTGGGTGGTGTTCACTATTGTGCTCGGAATGCAGAAACACTGACCACGCGCAATTGTTTTCAATACTTATAAGCATCGTTTGCTATTGCGTGAAGCAGGTCAGAAATCCAAAGGCCAAAAATCGGACTGTCCGGACGAATGGCTACCCTAACATGTGCACAGTCTCTTTTAAACTGAGATCTCAAATCTCTCAGAGGAGAACTACTGGGATGTATTATACAGCTGTCATTGGCCGTGCTTTATTGACAAGTAATGGCAGTGGGTTGTGGGCTGAAGTGTGTTGAAGTGTAATTAAATCACATATGATCCAGCCAAGTGGACCTCCAGATGACTAGTCTGCTACTAGTGAATGAATCCGTCCAAATGAAAGATCAACATGAGTCGCGGGGTGGGTGCATGCAGAAGCGGGTGTTAATTTACTTTCTAACCTAACTCTGAATTCTGAATGTTGTTGCTACATGATTCTGAATGTAACACACTACCGTTCACATGGATATAAAATAATGGATAAACCATAAGACATGGCCAGCACAGGTAGGCCCATAATTTACCTGACTGTGAAGCTTGTGACTAGGATCCTATTGTTTCCATAGAAACTAAACCCCCACTTTTGAGCCGATTTCCTTTTTTAAAACCTGATGTGCCTGACACTAATTACACTAAATGTCAGAATGCATGTCACATTCAGTTTCTAATCTCCATTGTCTGAACCTTGTCGATTCACGAGAAAAGCATGTTCACGAGGATATACGTGTGGAGCAAACGGCTTCTGTGAACCCTGCCAGTGTTTAATGCTAGCCTACATCTTGCCAGTTTTACAAGTTTGATGACATGAAGGAAATCATGGGGTTCCTGTGTATTTGATGCCTTCCAATTGGGATTAAGAAATAACAGATTCAGACAACGACCAAACAGTGAAATTAATATCATGTCATAATTTTGTCATGGCTATTTACACCGATCATCATTTTTATAGCTTGGGTGTGATATGGATTCAAAAAGATCAACTCCTTCCGAGCATCGCGTATTCCAGAATTATTCAATGCTTACAGGAATATGTAGGCTACATCTAAATTTAGCATTGACAGCAACAGATCTAATTTTGTTCAAAACACCACATAGAGCGGGCGAAGCGTCGTGCACGCATCTCAGTGCTGAGTTTGGAAGTTACACAAGCAACCAGCTGTAATTATGAAAGGTAATGTTTTTTTTTTGCTCAGACTTACACCAAAACAAGGTGAGAGGTCGTGCTGATGGTATCAGAAAGATGGAATACAAGGAAGCAACATGAAGGAGAGCCATTAAAATAACATTTCTCCAGACAATCCCTTTCAAGTGGAATCCCTTGTCCCTGGACTTCGGCGGTGTTTCCTCATGGTTCTCCGGACTCCGGACATCCTCTCCACGCACGGCGAATCTCTGTACAACAGCCACCATCTTCTCTCGCCGTTTTTACTGAGTATCTGTACAAAACGACGTGCACGGGCTTCTAGTGATAACGACGACGAAACGTGTCAACAACATTACTGCGCTGCTACGCAGCTACTACCTGTATTAGACGGACCCCTTATCAGGCCAAGATCAGCCAAGAGATGCTTCTGCCAAGACAGCCTGCAGAAGTGATGTCACTGATATCAGTAGCTCCCCCCCCCAAGATGTTCAGAACCAGTTATTTGACTACACCGTCAAGAATTACCATTCAAAGCAAGCAATACAATGCATTTATGATTAAATTATACAATTATGGACATTTTTAAACTTCAACTTTGGGTATTCCTCTTCTATAAAGAATTGTATGCAACTTTATTTAGAATAAACCCTATTTACAATTGATGACAAACACAATGGTACTCTATAGGGTTACAAATCTACACAACAAAATGATGTCAAACATCATGTCACAGACACTTGGTCAAAGAACCGGTTTTGATACTAATTCCTAACAGTTCATAACAGTTACGTGCAAGCACAAGGTTTGTGTATGCAAGTATAGGCTAACTGTGGGCTGGGTCAAGTAAGTGTAAATATAATTGCAGTTCTCTAATTGTGCACACCATTTCCTGCTTCAGTGCACCACAATCCTTTGCTTCTTCTTGCGTGAGTGAGCCTCCAGGAAAAAGGGCTTTGGTGCCTGGATTCCGCCAAAGACAGGAGTCAGGTCTGGTTTGCTCTTGTTCTTGGGCCAGACGAAGTGGAAGCGGCGAAGCAAAGTGACAAGAATCAAAAAGAGCTCCATGCGTGCCAGGGCTTCGCCCAGACAAACACGTGGTCCTACACACAGATAATATCACACACACAGGTCATACAACATGCCACACAGTTTTGAATGTTGCGCTATGATGGCACACAAGAAGAACACTAGTGATGCAGACAAATAGGTTCTGCATGTCAAACAGTTGGCTGTCAGACCTCACATTCCATTGCCTTATCATGTTGTATCTTTTTCTTGCAGTTATGTAGTAGTTTATGCCCCACCTACAGTAACATTAAGAGCACCTGAGGGATGTGATTTATTAAGGCTAGCAACACTAAAATGGTAAATGGACTGCATTGTATGTCATAGCACTTTTTTGTACTCCTCGGAGTACCCAAAGCACTTTATATATTATACCTCACATTCCATCATTCACACGCACATTTCTATTCTAGGCACCTAACCTGCACATCAGGAGCAGTTTGGAATTCAATCTATTGCTCCAGCTCACTTTGACAGAGTTAGGAGGAACCAGGCAACCCTTCAGTTGCTCAACAACTCCTCCAGCTCATGCACCACCATCAGCCCCTGTGGGCACAAAATGGCATCTTTATAATGAAATTAAACACAAAGGTGCAAAACAAATTCGTACCTGCAGAAAATGCCAGGAAAGCCTCAGGCTTCACAAACTCCCCTCTGCTGTTCAGGAAGTGGGCGGGGTAAAACTCATACGGACGTGCCCATTGGCTCTCCTCATGCAGGACAGAGGTCAAGTTTGTGATGACAAGGGTGCCCTGAGGATAACAAGGAGATTGAGATTACTGATAGATATGAGAAAAGCCATAGATACAGGAAAGTGACAAGAAAGACCATGTTGATTAAAAAGGGACAGTAGGTGGGGTGAGAGATCTCCCTGATTTCTATCTGTAGGTTGTCATCTCAACTATGGCACTTTTTCTACTACTTAGTATTCATCAAGGATTCCAAACTGACAGACTGTTATTGCAGGAGAGCCAGTTGTGGAGATAAGAAGGGCGACACTCTTCATACGCAGGATTTGTTACTGTCTACTATAGCATGGCTTGTTATGTGTAATATTTTTAGGTTTAAACATTCAAAAACAACCAAGAAACAACAGATTGTGAAGAAACAAATGTATTGATGTAATGTCAACAATGCCTAGCATGTTGTTCAGAGAGACTACCCTCTGAAGATAGCATACAAATCAACTAGCGTTAGTTTCCCATAATATCACATTCAATGACATGTGGTCAGTTAAATACAATACAATAAAGTAATAAAATACAATGCAAGTGTATGGAAAGCTGCATTTAAGATGACTCAAAACTGAAAGTATTCAATGAGAAGCCCACAAAACAGCTTTGATGCCTTCCAGTCTGTGAATGAAAAGGAAGCTCTAGGCTTGGAACGTCTCGCTGGCAAATAAACATTTGAACGTATGCTACATACATGTGCAATTCATTCCATACTTGATAAATATCTGGTAATCTCAATTCCTCGCCAGTGACATGTGAACAAAACTTCAGAGTCTGTTCAGAGAGCAGACTATGAACACTGTCCTTTTCACTTAATGGATCTAATTACCATCACACACTTAATCAAAGTATCAACCTCTGGGACATCACAGCAATTGCAGCCACTCCTCTCAACCCCCAATACTACGACACCCCTGGTGTGATGAAACCCAACCATCTCAGCTGTGAGGAGGAACTTACCTGAGGGATATGGTAGCCCATGAGTGAGGTGTCCCTGGTGGTGGCATGGAAGACTCCCAGTGGGGCAATGTTTGCCAGGCGTTGGATCTCGTGGATAGTTGCCATGACGAAGGGCATCTGGTGACGATCATCATACAACACGTCAGGCCTCTCCCCCAGGACTGAGTCTATCTCCTGCTGACAAAGCACTGGGGAAAAGGGGTGTGTGTTGGGGTCAGTCTCATCTACAAAAAAACCCCATATGACACGTCATTCACTTTTCCTTACTAAACTCACCTTTGTACATTTAACAATGCAGGTTTTGTCAATATGTATATTTCTTTACTCATCTTTTCAGAAAAACAGTGCTTATAGCCTAGCTGGGTGTTGGGTAACCCACCTTGAGCGTCACGGTATGTAGTGAGATAGAGTAAAGCAGTGAGGATAGTGTTGGAGCTTGTGTCCGTTCCAGCAAAGTGGAGATCCAGCAGCAGCATAACCAGGCGCTCCTCATCCAGACAGGAACCCACCGTACCTCTCTGTTAAAGACCAGATGGATTAGTGGTATTCCATGCCTAATACATTCTTATTAAGGATCATTAGAATACAGCTTTGCACTTTTTTTAGCCAACACATATATAATGGCTTTAAAGTGAATTTCACTACAAGTAGATGAAGTGGGAAAAAATTATCTGCTATTATATGCCTGTCAGTATTTTACGCTTGATACTCTGTGATATAAATTGAATGATGAAGAGGGGGTGATATGAAGAGCGGACACTAGACCCTCTCCAGCTCATCCAGGTAACAGTCAATGACATCTCGTGGTTCTCCTGGCACCCTTGTCTGTTTGTGCTCAGCAACAATGCCTCTTGTGTGTTTCTTTAGGGCATCATAGTTCTTAAAGACCTTCTGAAAGGGCAGGGGCAGGCCTCTCAGCACTGGAAGGGTGTCATAGATCTTCAAAAACACAACACAATACACACTTTAGTAACTCCTACTAAAGACTACACAAAGCTGCAGTATTGGGAATAATTATAATGAATTTTTTATAATTAATTGTATAATTCATACAGCTTATGCATGATATAAATATTTTATCTATGTTAATAGTAAATTATGATCACTGATGCATTATTTTGTCTTTATAATACTTAATTGTTTCTGTGTATAGTAAATAAGAATGAAATATTGACCACAGCCCAGGCACTATTAGCAACTTCTGCATTTTCTTTGAAGCTGTTGACAATGAAAGACAGGACTTTGTCTTCATACTCGTAGCGGGTCCCAAACAGGGTGGAACAAATAATATTGGAAGCGGCACTGTGGATCAGACCCTGAGGGTTCATGGGTGCACCTGGAAAAAACACAGTTGCAAGCTCATTGTGAGGTATTTCAAGAAGAATCATCTTTATCTTTCAGTAGAAAGGTAATTCCATTGAAAGGACAGATTTCATTTGTAAAACAGTGAGGTAGTGCAATTCATTTAGAGCTAGAAAAGCCCTCGGAAAGCGCAGACCTCCTCCAAGGCAGTTGGGTCACTGACCCAATACAAATACCAGATGGTGTCCCGGATCACCATCAAAATTTAATCATCTGTTCTGTGTCCTATTACCCATGTTCTCCAAAGATTTCACCCAAATCCGTGTAGTGCTTTTTGAGTTATTTTGCACACAAACAGACAAACGCTGGTGAAAACATCTCCTTGGTGGAGGTAATGACAGTATTTCTTGATGTAAGTATATGTATTCATACTCTTGTGATCCTGTGAGGGAAATTTGGTCTCATTCATGCATTTATCCCAATCGTGAATTAATGAGACACACACACAGCACACAGTGAATACACAGTGAGGTGAAGTACACACTCACTCTGTGTGGGCTGCCTGCTACAGCAACACCCTGGGAGCAGTGAGAGTTGCCTTGAGAACAGTGCTAAACAACTTCCCCCGCCCACACTTTTCCTACTGGTGGGGGGATTGAACCGGCAACCCTTTGGTTTCAAGCCCAAAGCGCCTAACCAGTAGACACCAGCTGCTCCCATGTGGCTAATTAACTGTAACTCAAATGATGATTTAAGTGTAATTGATCCCTGTGAAAAAAACACTCTATCTACATTGATAGTTGAACAGTTACCTTACCATTGTTCCCCTCTAAATGTGAGCAGATGAAAGAAGTCTCCTCCAGAATCCTCTGCTCCATGGTGAACTTCCCCAGCCCAAAGTTCCGCATGGTACTCAGAGCAAACCGACGGTGCTCCCTCCACTCTACCCCATAATCTGCCATAATTAGCCCTAGAGGAGCGTGTGTGTGTGTGTGTGTGAGTGAGAGAGAGAGAGAGAGAGAGAGAGAGAGAGAGAGAGAGAGAGAGAGAGAGAGAGAGAGAGAGAGAGAGTGAGAGTGAGAGTGAGAGTGAGAGTGAGAGTGAGAGTGAGAGAGAGAGAGAGAGAGAGAGAGAGAGAGAGAGAGAGAGAGAGAGAGAGAGAGAGAGAGAGAGAGAGAGAGAGAGAGTGAGAGTGAGAGATAGAGATAGAGATAGAGATAGAGATAGAGATAGAGAGATAGATAGATAGATAGATAGAGAGAGAGAGAGAGAGAGAGAGAGAGTATTACAAACCACATGGTCTTGTGTTGTGTTGTGATTGCTTATGCTCTATGTCCAAGACTGGCTTTGTGAAATTCAAGCCATAAATAGGCTTTTCCCTGGCAGTCTGTGAGGTTCTATTGCAACACTAATCTCATTCACAAAAATAAACCACCATATTGCTTAATACTACATTCATTATCAACATCTATGTGAAGTAAACATAAAAGAGAACATGAACATTTTTCAGCAACTAAAATTCTGAAAACATAGTTCGTGTTAAACATGATTTCTTCACACCTTTCGAGTCTGTGACATGGTTTACCATAAGACCTTGTGGTCTTCCAGCAAAGTCTGTGGCTCGCATCATCAGCGCCTCCCTGACTGCCTGAAGCCCATGCAGCATTACTGCCGGCCTTTTGCCTAGGAAGAGGCTGTACACGCTACCGTAGCGACAAGCAATCTGGACATAAAAGCACACCAAAGCTCATTAGCAAGAGGTCAAAGCCTCTGTCCACAGTGTATTCCAAAAAAGAGGTTTTGGAATCATGTACATTGGTGTCATACTCCTTTTCCATCTCTGAAATGGGATACTATTGTCACATATGACTTGTACAGAGGCTTTGGTAGATTTTTCCTTATTAAGAACATGTACCATGAAAGTCAATATCAAACAGCACTGCTTGTTGTATAAGCATCATATGATTTAAAGGTGCTTAAAGGTTAGACAACTCCAGGTAGATTTTCCCGAGTATCATTAACACTTTAACTGTCAGTACGATTTCAAAATGAATTGTCATCAATTAACTAGGACAGATATTCAAGAATTAGGACACTCACCCCTGTTTAGGGTACATTCGCTAATTTATGTTCTGATGTGTGTGGGGTACCTTGTCAAGATCTGGCATTGGGTTCCTCATACTGAGCTGGAGCAGGTTTCCGAGTAGGGGGAGAGCAGGGGGCCCAGGGGGAAAGTTGGGAGCCCTCTGAGGGGTCACAAGCAGAAGCAGCAGAACCAGCATAGCCAAGGACAGTGCCAGGAGCATGAGGCAGCCAGACATGATGTGGTCCCGTGCAGCCCGACCAACAAAGAGAGCCAGGGATGCAGGAGAGCAGAGAATATATGGACTTCCAAACGTAATGGCAAAAGGTCGTAGATTTGATGTCACGGGCTGCCACCGGTGTGCCCTTGAGCAAGGCGCTTAATCCCAAATTGTTCCAGGGAACTAAAATACTTTGTTAATTAGTAAGTTTCTCTGTGCATCCAATGAATGTCTAAATTCACATTCTTCACCCAAATAGTAACAAATCATTACAGCAGATGTAAAAATACACAGGCAACACTGTTTTTATACACCATTGCCTTCAGCCTTGCTGTGCTCTAGATTAGCTTCTCCATAACTCCCCGCATTAGCACATGTGGGATTAACAATGGAATGGGCAGAAGTGGAAGACGGGAGTTAGTGTGGGGTGGGTGTAAGGGTATGTAATAGCACTCTACAAAAGCACTGCCACTGATTGACTACCAATCAGTTTCCTTCAGAAAATCCTCTGAGGGACTACAAGACTGATTTTCAGCCTCGACTTCTCTTTAGTTTCAAACCAGTAGCTGTTCTTTGGTGGCAAAATATTAACCTTTTCAGTAAGCCATGAAAGAAAAGTATTGTTACAAATCTATTTCTAATCTAGTCTACAGATTAGAGACAGAGCGTGGCATTTATCTATGTCCAGACATCAACCAGTAGGTAAAATATAAGGCTTGGGCCATCCAGAACAGTTTTTTTTTCACCAACTGATAAGGTTTGTGAATACTGCAACAAAGACAGCCTAATCCTGTGTATGTCTTTTTTTCACACAAACACACACACATTCTCTCTTTCTCAACACAAAAACAAAAGAATCTTTCTCTCTTATACTAGTATAATGTGATATAATTACGACTATCTTGAATTTTGAAAAGTACATTTTAAAAGACAAGACTGAATAGAAAAGACAAATAATCGTACAGGAGTGAGCTTGTCATTTATTGTCAAAGAAGTCATCATGGTTACTTGCATTGATAATCACGCAATACAGTAAACCGCGTTTACTAAAGGCTCACTGGAGCTCTGTGACTGGGTTAAACACACAGTATGTCTTATTGGCAATTAGATATGTTTAGTACATTCTCCTACAAGATGTTCATGTACAATATACAAGTTAAAAAATAGAGTTTGTCTGCGAGTTCAACATTTCTTTTTTTCCGTAACCATTTCTTTTTAGGATGATACATTTCACATTAGGCATTCTGAGTTTATAGTTTTATGTACTAGATGGTGTTTTTTGTAGACCATTAATTCCCCAATAAAAGGACAGCGAGATGTTAAAAGAGAAAGAGAGAAAGAAAGAGAGAGCAGTGTAGTATTATTAAACACATGTAGAGAACAATACAAGTGTGTGTTTCTGTATGTGTGAAGAGAGCTGACATCTGTTCAACAGCTGTATTCCCTTATACACATACAAATACAGAGACAGACAGACACACACACACACACACACACACACACACACACACACACACACACACACAACTACACAAACACTTTTGACAAACACACACCCTTTCACTCAGTCACCCACTCTCTGTCACAAACACACACACACACTGCAGTACAATGAACAAACGCACTACAGTACACAAAACAGAGCCACTGGACCCAAGGTCACCCACTGTTGCCTGGGGCAGTGCCCAATGCCAGAGACTAGTAACATACAAACTATAGGCTTGTTTGTATGCACTACCAACCTAAATGGCAAAGAACTCTTATCAATCACAATCTCGCGATAACGAAAAAAGGATCAGTGACATCAGGCTGCTCAGGTCCGTCATTATTAGTTTCGGCCCCAGGATGCAGTGTGTATGCCCTGGTGAGTTTGAGATTTTTGTAGGAGTGCTTCGACAGCATGTGCAAGAACATGTCGAGTACACTGTGTGTGTGTTTGTGTGTGTACATGCGTCTGCCTGCATTTAGAGTGGAAGCAATTGGTAGAAACATACATACACACACACACACACAGTTCACTTGTCTTGACCTCTAGAAGTGCTAAAGTAGCCTAGAGCAAAGCAACACAGATTTAGTTTTTTAAGCCTTAAGCGTAAGACCTTCAGCCTTTCCCCAAAGATTCTTCTTTCAGGACTGCTTATAGAATGATAAAACAGATATTGCAGAAAAACATCAATCCCTGTTTCTCTGAGACCATAACAGAGGACCTCGACAAAGGCATCTGAAACCACCAACTCACAGCAGAGTTCCCAACATATCTCGGAAACAATAGGCATGACTGGATGTGTGCATTAGTGTATGTGCTGGTGAGGGATGTATGTATGTATGGACACACAAACACACACACACACAGATGTGTGTGCATGTGTATGTGTGGCTATACTGAAGTGTGTGCGTGAGTATCTGTTTGAGCAAAGAGGCAGGAGAGTGATGAGCAGAGCACACAACTGAAATGCTGTGGAGTCACTTATTAGGTAATTCATGGAGCACGTATGGACAATACACAAAGACACTTAAATTACTAATGTGGAAAAAGTACACTTTTGCAATACTGCAGTTGAAATAATGCACTCCAGCTTTTGAAAACAGAAAACAGAGAGTGCCGGCTTGTAATCTGCTGAGTAACACACACACATGCTTTCGCACACACACACACACACACAATAGAACAACACATCAAGTGTAGAGAAGACCACACAGGGCACGTCTTGTCATCACAAATAAAAATGAAGTCCTCTATAATAGAGTGGTGACTGTGGCAAAGGCTAACAACCAAGACCAACTGTATGTGGAAATGCTGCCCGAGCTCAAACGTGCATTCACTTTCCAACAGTGATTTTGGGCTTTAAGTTCATGTGGTGAATCAAATGATAGGCATTTAAGAGAGGAAAAAAGAAAAAGTACAAAACTGACTTGAATTAAAAAACGAAAAGAGGGGAAAAAAAAAAAAAAAAGTAGAACGGTAAGGCAGCCAGCTCTGATGTGGTGATGGTGTTGGCAGGGGTCAAGAGAGGGTGAAGGCATTGCCTCACAGTCTGAGTAAGAGCAGAGTCGATGTGTCCAAGTTGGGAGGGCCTTCCTATAGCCTCTTCCTGATTCAAGTAGTGCATACTCTGGGGGGGGGGGTTAGCCAAAAGGCTGTGTCTATACATACAAACAAACAAAAAAACAGAAAGCAAAAACACCATGACCTGGGACTACCATCCAAACAACCCACCCCCATCATCCTCTTGACCCCTTGGGTTTAAAAGAGACACTGGGCTGAAACGAGGGAATGTACAGACCTGAACAGAGCAAGAACATCCTCACTGCTGGGTCACAATTACCACGTAAGGATGTTCAGCCCACTAAACCACCACCATCACCACCACCACCACTCACTAGCGCCGACTGCTGGCTAAAGCACAGACCACAGGCCTCAGATCTTAGGTCTCCAAAGGCTGCTACAGCCTCTACGCCATGACCTTAACCAACACTAGCTTCAGTAACAGACTACTAAACAACTATCTTCATTAAAAGGAGAGAAACAAAAAATAACAACAATAGAGAAAAACAAATAAACAAAACAAGGTATTCTACAGATGGCAAACTCCCTTTGCCCACCAGGGGGCGATACCTCTGGCCGTTCCCATTAAGACAGGCAGAGGGATGGCAGAGGTGTGGAGCGTCCACTAACTCCAATGTCTTTATTCTTTTGGTTTTGGCACAGGCCTCCTCCTCCACTTAAGCTCTCCCTCATTGTTCTGCAGAAAACTACTCTAACACATCTTCCTTTGGTTAGAAAAATTAACAGAATAGCACACAGAGAGAAACAGAGAGAGAGCAAATGGGAAGAAGAGTGAGAGAGAGATAGAGAAAGAGAAAAACAAAAGCTTTTCCACACTTCAACATCAAATTTCTCCAAAGCCAATCAGTAACTTCAGAGGGCTATATTATGTGTGTGTGTGCATGTGTGTGTGTGTGTGTATGTATGTATGTGTGTATAAGGCTCGGTGATGTTCACAGTGGTTTCAGAGTGTGTGTGGAGAGGCTGGGTCCAGCTCCAGGCACTGATCACAGACCAGGTGTGGAGACCAGGTGTGGCTTCTGTTTTTTTTTTTTTTTTTTAACTCGTCATGTTCATGTTCTGTGTGGTCGTGGTCTTGTCGTGTGACAAAAACAGCTTCCTGTCTGGGCAAAAAACACACACACACACACACACACAAACACACACACACAAATAGAAACCACAAGGCAAGAGTAAGTAAACATACAAAAAAAATCAGCCCAGTTAAATGAGACACAGGATGGAAACATCTTTGCCTTGGCTTTGATGAATTAGGAGAGGTTGTACCATAATCAAGAGCAATCATGAACATGAGGTATGGTTGTGCCCTCCTTCATAAGAAATATCAAATCAAATAAATAACAAATATCCTAGCAACTTTAATAACTATCTGTGACACACAAAACGTTCAGCATAATGCTACTGGGTTTTATGTAACATCTCAACTCAATTTGATGAGGCTCCCCTGAGGGGAGCCAAAACTGGGTCAAACTTCAGCAACAAAATTAAATAAATTGTGTTAAATTAGGTTTACTGGTCAGGTCCCATGTACATAATACAAAAGGCTCAGACAAGATGCTTGAGATACTGCACTAAGATACCAGCTCATTTCAATCCGCACGCACGGGAAACCTCTAGTGAATACCCCAAACATCAAAGGGGGTATTTTGCAAATGAGCACACTGTCTAGCCTCAGTGGCTGTGAGACTGCTACTCTTAGTTCATTTTCAGTGTCCAGCTGTGATCTGTATTTATCTTCTGTTGTTTGATTTCAGATCCTCAAATGAGTTTATATTTCCCTCCTTCACTTGTTGCTTCCCAAATCTGTAAATGATCAGAATTGATTTGCTGTATGTCATGTGGAAGGCCTGTGCTGGTTCCTTGCATGTGCAGATTTAGTTCACAGAGTTTCTTAAACATGTCAATGTTGCACGCTACTTACTCAAGGAATCTGTTATGGTAGCAATGCTAAAACATATGTGACTCATTTGCCTTTGAGCATTCCCTTTGCAGTAGCTCTGCAACCCTGGGGAACCAATGCAAAAATTAGTCTGAGTTTGATGAGAATCCAGTTCTGTGTTTTGGAGTTGCAGGGCTGTTGTAGTAGAGGATACAGAGGTGGTGTGGGTTGGTGTGGGTTTGGTGTTTACCTGTTCGTGGGAACAGCACCTCGGCTTCTCATCTGAAGCTCTTCTGCTGCTGCATCAAACCCACATTCTCATACACTCTGGAGCTGTCCTCCCGCAGGCTGTGTGTGTCATGAAAGCAAACACATACACACACACACACACACGCGCAAACACGCACACGTGTGAGAGACACAAATGTGTCACTGTGGTTATTCATACTGGTGGGTAAAAACTGAAGCACAAGATGAAGCGTTTTATGTCTGATATCTGACAGTAAAAATAAATAAAGAAATACATAAATAAACCCTGAGTGAGTGAGTGTGTGTGTCTGTATGATTGTGTGTGAGTTCACAGCTACATGTGTGATTCACTCTGGGCGGGTTGCCATTGGGGCAAAGAATATGACTGTGTATAATGTTGGGTATAAGTGTGTGTGCGCGGTTAGTCAGCAGCTGTAAAGTTACTCATTCTAAAGAGCTACATTTTGAGTGGCAGCATGTATGTACTTAAGTTTGTGAGCCTGTGTGTGTGTGCATGCGCGTGTGTGTGTATAGCAGCTGGCACATCTGACTCACTCTGGGCAGGTTGGCATCGGGGTGCAGGGTGGCAGTGGGCTCTGATCTCCTCCAGTCAAGTCAGATAGAGAATACTTGATGTTGGTGTATTCACGGCCTTTAATCTTGCTCTTCTGCACCAGACAAACACACAGACACACACACTCAGAACCAGGTTCACGCTAAAACATTTGATTCATTGCAAAATACTGTGAGAAAATACGCACAAATCTGGTGTTTCGTCAAACTCTAAATACTGACCACAGTCAAACTATGGTTATATTGTTGAATCTGGGCAGAATCTTGTTTTTTTTTTTGCTTTTCACTTTAAGAGAGAGACTAGCAGGAGCATGGTGCACAACAATAATGTACACCACATTAAAACAATACATTCATAGACACACACACCACAAAAACATACGCACCTGCTCCTCCTCAATGCGGCGCTGCAGCGTCTCAATGTAGTGCTGGACGGCCATGTAGATGAAGCGGTATTGAGCCTCTGTCTGCACCATTCCTGAACGCTGTGCACGCACCATCTGAATAGTCTTGGGCACATCAATGTCACAATCCACCCCTGTGCATAACAAAAATACATGCACACATATTACTGCAAGCAACAATATACAGTAATTTCCCAAATATAAGCCGCACCATGTAAACCTCAGGTCAGTGTTTTATGCAAAACCATGTATTGACCTCACCCTTGTATAATCCTCGTCCATCTATTAACCGCAGTTTACTAAACATTACCTACAGAATCACAATTAGACCAGATCAAGTAGAATGATGAAAAGAAATGCTATCCTGTCTATAGCCCTCACCCATGTATACACCTCATAGATTAAGAAATTTCACATAATCAATGTATTAACCTTGGTTAATAATCGGGAAATTGCGGGTAAAAAAAAAGCAATGTCACAATCCTTTACAAAACAAACACACACACGCACACATTACTGCACGCACAATAACAAAAGGTCATTTTAAAAAACTACATTGGTCAAACACATAGTTTTTTGACAGTGATTTAAGAAGTGAGGCTTTTTTGGTCCACACTGAACAAATGAGGAGTATAAAATTCTCATTCTCAGCTTCCCACCATCATCTGTGCATGTAATTCATTAACCAACAAGACTGCACCTCTTCATTTGAAATGTGGTTCTACGCGCCCAAACTGACCTCTCATCCTGACCAAAATAGAGCAGTTCTCTCCTTTTCAGAGTGGTGACTTATGCGGCACTCACACTTGTGTCTAAAGGATCTATTCATCCATCACTGTTTCCAGTCAGTGGTCACTCACCTTTCTCTCTGATGATGTCAATCAGGATGTCAATCACAATGAACGTTCCGGTCCTTCCAATCCCAGCACTACGGAAAGAGAGATGAGCAAAAGGTGAGGAGAGAGATAAAGAGCAATGTGTTGTGGTACAGTGCTGTACTGCTGCAACAGGAAAAATGCATCATTGTCATTTCTTAATGTTGGCTGTTAACAATATTTACAGATGACTGTACACTGGGGCGATGGTGGTGCAGGTGGCAGTGGTACCGTTCGGCAACCGAAGGGTTGCAGGTTTGAGCCCCGCTATGCCTGACCCCACTGAAGTGTCCTTGAGCAAGATACTGAACCCCAAATTGCTCCCGGTGGCAGGTTGGCACCTTGCATTGCAGCCTCCGCCACCGGTGTGTGAATGGGAGAATGTGAAGCATATGCTGTAAAGTGCTTTGAGTGCTCATAGGAGCAGAAAAGCACTATATAAATGCAGTCCATTTACTGTACACTGGTTTTAGAACCACAGATTCAATGTTTGTTGAAACACCAACTAGTCTAGTAGACTACCAGTCAGTAGTCTAGTACTCTACCAATCAGTGGCCTAGTCTACAGTACATCACATTTATGCATTTAGCTCTTTTATCCAAAGTAACTTACATTTCATCAACTATCACTTGGGGTTAGGGTTAGGGTTAAGTGCCTTGCTCAAGGGCAAAACGGTGGCAGCCGGGATTCAAACCCACAACTTTCCAGGCTACCAGCACGCTAGCCATGTTCCTTAACCGCTATGCTACCACCAGCCTAGTCTCGTACTCCACCAGTCAGTAGTCCAGTACAGTACCAGTCAGTGGCCTAGTCTAGTACTCCATCAGTCAGTAGTCTTGTGCTAGTCTAGTGCTTCACCAGTCAGTGGTCTCGCTTAACTCTACAACTCAGTCATATGGTCTAGTACTCACCTGCAGTGGACCACTATGGGCCCCGGCTCCATATTGCTCTCCTCCTTTAGGTTCACCTCTTCCAAGAAGTCCAGCACACCACCAGGGTCGGTGGGCACACCGTGGTCTGGCCAGGCCCGGAAGTGATATTGCCACACTGTCCGCTCCGTGTTGCCCTAGTTACATACACACAAACAACAACAGGCATACACATACGCGCACACACACACACACACACACACCAAAATCATCTCATAGCCTACCAAAACACTGGTGACATCAAACCTCTTTTCAAATATCTACATCTGACATTAAAAATTTGACAAGCTGCATTCACCCTTACACACCCAAAAACGGCCAACATGGCCCTAGAGAAACGTCTTACCTGTCCCACCTTGGACAGCTTCAACTCTCTGAGGGTGTAGTCATGCGCCGTCGTCTCCTTGACATTGCGCACACGCATTGCTCCATACTCCTTAAGAGCATTCATGTCAGGCCAGTACTTGACACACTTACTCTGTGGAGATGGAGACACACACACACACTTTATAGACATGCTGCAGAGGACCTGACCCATCATGGGCAATATGACACAAGTGCTGTCAATAATCTAGATTTCAGTCTGAGCCAGCACCAAGTCCTGGGGCTTTATCAGTTACTGGTATAAACACAAACAACTGCAACGCTAAAAGTGAGGATCTTCCATTAGTTGTACACAAATGTCTTTATTAGGCAACTCTTCACTGCAGTCTAGATGGCCTTACTCATCACTGGCAACTGTGTTCTGTCAATGTTATCAACATAATGGGTAAAGAACAACATCAAACGCTGAAGCAGCACCTTGCCCCGCTCCACCTCCTTGGTTGTCATGACGATTACACGGGAGTTCTCTTGGAAGACCATCCTCCAAAAGTCACTGATGGTGTTCTGTAGACAGCCCTGGGTGGCGATGTAGCTCTTCTTCATCTTAGGGCTGATGCATATTGGGTCCAGCTCCGGCTGGAAGAGAAGAACACATGAAAAGAGGAAAGGCATCAAACATGTGACACATGACAAAATATTGCCACATATTAATGATGCTTTCTGAATGCAATACCTAGCATTTCTTCTTTTAAGTGTGTGGATATACTGTGTGACAACCAAAAGTATTCTAGTATTAATATAACAAGAATCACTTGAGCAAGACAAGAATCTGGGAAGGTCAAATACATAACCACATCTGTCAGGCACCCACCATCTGCAAAATACTAATATTCTTCAAGAATCAGTGGAGTCGCTGGAGAGAGTCTCCACATGTAGGATTTCCATGATGGCCAAGTAAATGTAATCAGTTCTGTAAAACTTCCAAATTTGGTTTCTATTCTATTGCTTAAAAAAAACTATGCCTAATAACCAATCTGAAAGAATTTTGTGATTATGTTGACATGTGGTCTGGTATGGGCACATAGGATGAGGGTGACATTGGTTGCTAGGTTACCATGATAATGTTGGCATTGATGTAATCTGAACCAGCTTCATTGGGGTCACCGTCGCTCAGGACAACCCTTGTGTGGTCAACTAGGATAAAACATAGATAGCCAGGGTCATTCAGGAACAGTCAGCTCACTCAGCACACACACCATTATCACAAAATAAAACAGTAAGAGACACACTTGCACTCACAAACACAGTAAGCATAAATATCCAATCACATACACCCAGTGTATAGTGAAATAATAACTGTGTTGAATCACACAAATAAACGTAGACACAGTTCTACTTTGTGTGTATTGACCTAGGGATAAGAAGCAACAGGCTGAGGTTCTACTTACATGGGAGAATGTTCTTGTATCGGTTCTTGTTTTTGTTCTCAGGTCTTTGCCCTTCTTTTCGGCTATACAGCAACTTGCACTCCTGTTGCTGAAGAGTCTGTGCAAGGGCAGAGGGAACATCAGTGTGATGTTAGTACATGTCCAACTCGATTTTTTAGAAGTCGTGTATAATTATTATGGTATGTGTGCTGAGTCATCTCACAGATAAGGAATCTCACAGATAAATATCTGGCGTACAGGTGAATGTGAATGTGTGACTGTGAATGTGTAAACATACTGTGAGTGTGTGCAGATGATTGTGGGTGTTTGACACTGTGTCTGTGTGTGTGTGTGTGTGTGTGTGTGTGTGTGTGTGTGTGTATGTGTGTGTGTGTCTTTGTCTCACCTCAAACTCCTCCCAGAAGCCCTGCTTCACCTTGTCGGTGGTCTCGGCAAGTTTGCTCAGCTCCCTGACTCTGCTCTCAATCTCTGCAGCGTTAATACGTGTCGTGTTCAGGGGCTGCAAAAGTCGAACAGGACATTTATTAGCTGTTAACTCAAGCTGTTCATTACACTTCATCAAGCTCACTCCTCAAGTCTATCACATTTTAGTCAATATCTTTTAATAGGACAGTAATATATTATAATAGTACTTCATCTAAAGTCCTTTAGATTTAATAAATTTTGACATTTGTTTCTGTGGTGGAACTGTGTTTCTAGTCTTCCTTTAATTATTTTATTCTTGCTCGCTTTTCTGTCCTCATACATAACTTAAGGTCATTCCATTTTCATGGTCAAACTTTTTCTCTGATGTAACCAGACTTTTATTTCAACGCATCCGTGAAGCCATTTTTAATCACAAATATGCCCATTTTCACCACTATTATGGAACATTTCTAAGTAACCAAGAGGACACATTCTAAAACCTATTAAAAGCCCTACAAATATGATTTCAATATGTTTTGAAACAATATGTTTTAGAGCGAGCACAAATATGAGCTTAAGAGTTTGCAAATTCTGTTGGCTAAAAGCTTATTGTCATACGTTTCACAGTCATGTATTACTGTCCTTTTAAGAGCTGTGCTAAGCAGTCATATGTACCTGTTTGAGTTGCAGCACCGTCCCCAGGGTCTCCACCATTGGGTTCTTCTTGTAGTGCTCCACCAGGTCCGTCAGCGTGTCAAATTTTTCGCCCCCTCCAACGTCATACTTCAAGTCATGCTGCTAGACACATGCACACGTCTGGCTTAACACTTACTCCCAGCATGTAAAAACACATGACCCAAGTCCTTTACAAGTCCTTGTTCTTAACCCCATGCTTAACCTACTTCATTTGACCGTTTAAATTTGTCTAGCTATGTGGTATAATCATGAGCTCTGCATGGACTTAGTGTCCATGGACCCAGGTCCACACGTTTCATACTACCATAATCCAGTTTTTGCTTTTTGTTTGGTTAATTTTAACAGGCCATGGACTACACAGTCTCATTTCTACAGTGATTTTCACAAATTAAATTCACAAATTTTCCTTGCCTTGTGAAATATGCATGACCTATATTTAAACTTATTTGGAAAGCAGTGTTTATGAGTTGTAACATAAATGCCAGGAAGAAAAACAAAAAAGCATGTGCAGATAATATGCAAGGCTGGGACCTAAGAGAAATATGTAATGGATTCAAGAATGGCTATGACAAACACTAGGTAAATAACAAATACTCTATTTTAACCATGTATACATTGCTTTAGTAAAGCAGTCATTCAGCTACACATTCAACATTCTGCCTTTCTGCAATGCAACACTGCCAAAATGCAACAAATACAAAGTTGTATCTCCATGCAAAGTGTCACATAGAAACACGTTACACTTGCCATTGCAGACTTTAAATGGCAACATTCCATTTTCTACAAAGAAACAATAGCATTTACATTACTAGAACTATTTATTACTTCTGGTTTACTCTGTCCACACACCTACTACTGCAGACAGACCTAGTTCACTGCCACAGTTACACTGCAGTAGATGCATCTATGCCCTCTGTGCTCCACTAACAGCTACAGAGGCCATACCCCATGACACATACATCTCACTTTCCATGTCATTTCTGCCCACATTTGCAGTACATTTTCATGCAAAGTGATCTACAGTGTGTTTCAGGGAAGGCTTACATTTTACTAGAGGGTGTGTTCGCTGAAAACTGAAACTACATCACTACTTTGATGTTATTTGCTTTTACTTCTCCGAAGTAGTAACACAGGCAGACACGTGCGACATGCACACACACACCACTTGTATGCGTTACGTACCTGACAGCGGATCATGACATGAGTGACTTTTGGCTTGCTATCGCTAGTGTCCGTCTTGTCGTCACCAGTGCGTACAGACAGTACAAAATCGCCAGGATGGCTCTGGCTCTCACGCACCAGGAAGCTGCCATTCTTGCCCTTCTCTGTCAAGAGCTTCTCTGCCTCACGGCCTGACAGGTGCCCATGAAACCACCTGCAGTCAAAATGAGGGCAAAATCACACAAAACTCCTATATTCAGTGGTTTAGATATTTTCAATCCAAACTAAAAGAAACACACACAACTACTTTCAACTACATACTCTTAAGCAAAAACAAAGTTAGAATGGTTACAGATATAATCTTTCATAGATTTGTAAACATAAATGCAAGGCTTCCTAAGGTGTGGGTAGATTTGCATGAAAAAAGTATCAAGTATTGCACTACCCTGAAATTACAAATTACACAGCATTCCATTTTGTTACTATCAGAACTTCAAGAATGACCTTTTGGTCAGTTTCTTTTTTTTTTTTTTAACTTAGTAACCATTAAGAAACCTGAGCTGAGAATAGTCATCTAGCTATCAGACAATCATCTTAAAACAGAAAAAGAAGTAACATTCCATGCTCTACTGTCTACCGCTATTTTATCACTTCTGTTACTGATGTTAAAAGGATCATATAAAAATCATAATTTTGGTACAGTGACACACTAGGTGGGCTGAGAGTGGGTTAGAGAGATATCTTGTTTTGATAAGAAACTGACCGCTCAGACGTGGGATCTGCACAGTTGAGGGGATACTTGAGCTCGATGACATCCCCATTCTTCTCTTTCAGCTGCCCATGATGCTCCATGTAATACTGCACCAGCTCAGCCAGCGTGGCAAACTTCTCCCCTCCGTACAGATCATAGTAGTCTCCCGTGTTCTGGATTTTGATGTGAGTAACTGCCCCATTTCGCCTGAATGACGCAGGAGTTCCCAAAATCAGATTCAGACATAGGAAGGAGGGAAATGATTGCCTATTGCCTATTAATGCTGCGATGTCAAGGTTATGTGATGAGTGGGCATTTTCTAGGCAGTGTACAACTTCCTTTATTTGGGGGGTCTACCTGAAGGACTGCAGTGATATTTGAATAAAGTTTATCAGAGAGATGGGGGGATGCTCACCTGACAGAAAGTGTGAAGTCACCAGGGTTACTCTTGCTTGGCCTGGCCAGGAAACTGCCATCTACCCCCCGCGTAAGCAGTAGGTTCTCGGCCTCCACTCCAGTGATGTTTGGGTGGAACCACCTGATGAAGCATCACACTATGAATCACCACACGAGCCTGCACAGTAACCTGCTCAGCGGGAGGGGCGGCGCCCTCTTACCACAGACGTCCTTTATCAAGGCATGCAATTAGCCAAAATTGGTTACATATCCTTTTCGGTGTTTTTCCCCCAAATGAAACGTACGTCCAGGACAAGATACTGTATTAAGTCTTACATCTACCAATGCAAAACAATAAATGCTGGAAATGAGCTGGAAGCACAAATTTACTCTAAATACATATCCAACAATCTAGCAAAACTTTAACATACTGTTAACTCAAATGTCCAGCTTCTAAGTTGGGAATCGGCCTTTTGTCATTTTTTCCCATAAGACCGCTGCCAGTGTCAAATAACTTGGCAATAGCCTAATTTCAGTAAACAGGAACCATTGAATCAAAAGAGAGGTTGCAAAGTTGGGCTAGCATCCAGGCAATACATAAGTTATCTTGACCAAAACAAAACTACCTCGCAAAGTTGCAACTTCTTCTAAATAGCAAATAGGTACTAGCTGACACTGAGCTATGTAAACTACAAGTCAACTACTGATTAGAGTATCTATTATAACAGCACTTCATGAAAGGTCGAGCTTATCTTCACCAGAGCTGGCAAACATTACAAACACACTAACTACGGAGCTAGCAGGTCAACGCTAGTTGCATTTGTACGTGGTTCCTTCCCCATATCGGCTGCCTTCCTTACGTTGGCTAGCGATTGTGGCTAACTAACATTAGCTGATTCCGCTAGCTAACATGTTCGCTACCCAGATATTTTAAGAAAAACACAAACGAAGAGGACAACAGGCCTGAAGAGAAACCACATTAAGATAACCTCTGCGACTAACAATACTATAGCAACCGGCATTAGGAAAGTTTAAAGCAAAGTCAGTAGGACAAAGAGGACAATTACAGCAAGATTTATGAGTGTTTTTCGTTTTCTAAAATCTTACCTACGAGATGTCATATTTTCCTCGCCTCGTATTCGACTTGGAGAGTTGCTTCAACTTTACTAACTGCTGACAACTTTGTTTTTGTAGCGCCGTTTATGTCCAGAGAAATTCCCACATAAGGCTAAATGCCCGCTCAGAACGGGTTGTGGTAGAGTGACATTTGTTGAAATTATAAAGAAACAAAAACGCTTAGGCCTCGGCCTCAGAGACCACAGCCAGTCGATTTTAAAACGTCACCAAATATGCGACAATTCTGAAGTTTGACCTGCGCAGTAGAATCACCATGAGCATACACCGCATCCAAACGATTCATTTACCAAAGACTTAGCTTGCAAATATAAAATACAAATTGGTGCGTTAAATATAGTTCTTAACTGATTGTGTGATATAGACGTTTTCCTTCATATGTCTTAGAACAACACCACTCTTAGACCTATTCTTTAAGAACCCCCCGCCCCACACACACGCGCGATAATTTGTCTGTGTTCACGGTAAATGGCTCTGATTCTCATATTTATAATAATGTTTTTGGTATAAACGTTCATTTTTGGACAAAATGTGGAGGGTGTGAAAAGGACATGCGTTTACCGTTTTTGCCTTCGAGAATCACTGACGTGTAGTCTGTGCCTTCTCAGGACCCGTATAAAGATTTACGTGGCAAAAGCACCGAAGCAGCTGAACCGAGATCCGTCCCAACTCTCCGCCTTTAGCATATGTTGGCAACACAACCACCTTCCAATAATTTAAACATATCGAATGGGATCAACTGAAGGCTTGATGAGGAATTTCTCATTACTTTGACACACAAAAAATGATGTTGACGACTTTTGAACCGTTCATTTTTCTGGCGTTCTGCTGTGTCACAGCTTCGGGCTACTTTGTTAGCATAGACGCTCACGCCGAGGAATGTTTCTATGAACGAGTAAACTCAGGGACCAAGATGAGCCTCATGTTTGAAGTTGCAGAGGGAGGCTTTCTGGATATTGATGTGGAGGTGAGATGTCATTACTGAGCAGTTTCCTCTTGTGAGGTTTCTGTCCTTCATATGATCATCTAGAAGAGTACTGTTTAGTTTCAACGTGAACAGCTGGAGACGTTAACTTTCATTAATTTCAACAGGCTAACGCTAACCTCAACCTAGCTATCACCATAGGTGGGATAATGGCTGTTAATGTTACCCTTGTATGTCAAAACATAGTTGTGGTGATTTGCATGAGCTATCTGATACGGGATCAACCAGCAAAATGTAACTTCAGAATTATGAAAATGCCTACATACTCCCAACGTGACGTGAGAATGTCAAGTTCATGTGCTCTAAATCCTTGCCCGTTCTGTTGCTACAGCTGGCTTATTTGCATCAGGTGCTAGGTTGGCTTTGAAACCCAGAAAACTTGACCATGTGGAATAAGATAACATGATTCAGATTTAATTCAGATTTTGATAGCGATAGGCTTGAGGAACTTTACAGCGAAAAATGCCTGTGAAACGGTTCTGTACAGGACTATAGGTCGCCATCTGATTATTGGATAGTTACTTGAACTGATCAAGGAGTTCTAACCCAAGACATACCGGTTCTTTCCACAGATTACTGGACCTGATGGGAAACAGATCTACAAAGGTGACCGGGAGTCCAGTGGGAAGTACTCTGTTGCAGCGCACATGGATGGCACATACAAATTCTGCTTCAGTAACAAGATGTCCACCATGACTCCGAAGATTGTAATGTTCACCATTGACATTGGGGAGGCTCCAAAAGGCCAAGACATGGAGACTGAAGGTACAGGCAAGAGTCCTCTGATGGTTTATCTAAGTTCGGACAAATATTGAGCATCTTATTGGAAAGAAATATGACCCCAATTATAATCTGCTGAAAGGGATGTGTGGAAACTTTTCTTCAGAAAACCTTTTAGCAATTCTATGATGTGTAGGTGAAAGAATGCTACCAGTTGTAGTTATGATGCTTCCTTTCTTAATACTCTCTCTCAGGTGCAGGAGATAGCTGGGATGGTAGGGCTAAGCTGCGTTGACTGATGTATATGGTGCACATTAGTTATGTACTCAAAGCTGTAGTGCTTTCTGAGATGTTACAGTAACACTCACACTTGAACCCTTGGCTAAATTACATCTAATCAGCTTGAACTCGTGGCCTTATTAATGTAGCCTTTAACCAGATGAGGAATGTCTCTGTGTGATGTGGGGACTAATGAAATAAACACAGACCATTACTTGTGAGTGCTGCAAATGGAAACATTGTTAAGTCACTTTTACTGCATGATTTCAGGAGTTCAGTTACATTGTGCCATCAAGGGGTATCCAGAAAGTTTACCCTTGAAGTGTAGATTATGCTGAAAGATTTAATACTTGTTTAGTGAGCCTGTGTGTGTCTAATTTATTTATTTTTCCTCAGCATGTGTAATACATTAGCACGTGTGAATGCTGTGTTTTTGTTCCTAAGGTATGCCTATCGCAGTGCAGTTATTCTAGTGGCATGGCATTGTATGTGCTCGTTTGACTTTTCTATCTGTATACTATCTCCACTGACTGTGTGTGTGTGTGCACGCGTGTGCATGTATGTTTTACAGCCCATCAAAACAAGCTGGAGGAGATGATTAATGAGCTAGCGGTTGCTATGACAGCAGTGAAGCATGAGCAGGAATACATGGAGGTCCGTGAAAGGATCCACAGAGCGAGTAGGAACATTTCCGTTCTCTTGATCATCATTCTCTTACCATCTCCCTTCCATCTTCTCTTCCCAGCAACACAATCATTTATGATCAAAATGTTGTACACTGATGTATTGCCCTCAAGTAATGAAGACCACCAAAGCCTCTGACTTTGAAATTTTATACACTATAGTAACTAATTGTTTGATAATCAATCATAATATCAGTTTAGAGTGTTTTTGTTATTTATTTATTGTCTTGTCTATGTCTTTTTCTAGTTAATGACAACACCAACAGTCGGGTGGTGCTCTGGTCTTTCTTTGAGGCCCTCGTGTTGGTTGCCATGACACTGGGACAGATTTATTATCTGAAGAGGTTTTTTGAAGTACGACGAGTGGTTTAAACATCCTGTGAATTCGCTGGTCAAGACTACAACTTGCAAGTCGGTCATGGTGCAAGTTGGTCTGGTGGATATCCCCAAGTGTCAAAGAGTGTATTTTGAACTACCACAATCATCTTTCTCTCCATACAATTCATTTAGCTGATGCAATTCAGTTCTGTTGTCTGCCTTGAAGTGTCAGCACGGTCCCTGTTCATCTCTATTTTATTTAAGAGGGTGCTTCTAATTTATTTCTGTAAATGTGTGATAACTTAAGTCACAGACAGGGGGTGCTGTGCCAGGTTTTTGAGGTGTGACTGCAGCTGGTGAATAACAACGGTCAGAACTAGGTTATTGTTTAATGATGTACATGCAAAAATAGCTCCTAATACATTCAGACTGATTAGTCTGAATCAGTGGTTAGTGATGATGGAGAAATATTGAGAATGTATTTGTAAATGAATGAACTGTCAGTTCAGGAGTGAATCTTATGTTCCACATGCTATGCCATGCCATGCTGTTACATCTTTTCTTGCTTTGGGCTTTTATGGTGTACATTTTTTAAATCTAGTCAAGCATTTGAGGCACATATGAAGTAAAATATTTATGTACATGAGTGTGGGAACTTTTTCTGTTCCCCGTTTATTACTGGTTGCTTGCTGTCACTAAAATGTTTGAAAGAGAGATGTAATGTTAAATTTGGGGTTAAACTATACCTTTTGCCAGAATTGAATGGAAATGTTAATTTATGTACTTTTGTAATTAGAATTTTTTGTCAGTTCGGATTCTCAACTTAGGCCACTGCACTGTTACGTTGTATCAGTGATATAAATGTCATACAGGTGACTGAATGGCCTGAACTGTACAAATGTAAATTAAGTTACTTATGTTTGTGAAACTTGATTTAATAAAAGAAGAATAAGACCTTCTTAAAATCTTGACCAATTGATGATTTGGTGTTTTTTTTTTAGTTTAGTTATGTGTGTATAAGTGTATGTTGCTACTTGGTGGACACCTTTGTCCAAAGCAACTCACAAAAATATAACACCATCACTGAAATTAATAATTTAAGAGAAGTTGTTTAGATACTATTTCAAGTTGGGGATTGATGTGTTTGTCAATGTGCAAATGTTTCAGGTCATGTTTATATGTACTTAGGTGCAGAATAATCTGTAATATGAACATGGTAATGATAGGCATTCAATTCTGAGCGGGCAATTGCGAAATACAACGTGGGGAAACCGTTTCTATCCGGACGATATACTGCGTCGGACAGGAAGTAAGTTCAGCATGGTTTCAGAGCTTTCATGAAACATTCTGAGCAGCCAGTCAGTGGAGTAACGTTAAATTCGATTGTAGTTGGGGGATGGAGAATTCAACGGCTGGAAAATGGGACAGTTTACCTATAACACTGGATGAATACATTTTACAGACTCTCGACGAGTTGAAATTTACACACATGACTCCAGTTCAGGTAGTATCACCATGGTACTTCTTCAACATGACATGTTTACATGAGGTGGTGATATGGTTTATGACCACTTCTTCTGTTTCAGGCCGCTTGCATACCTCTCTTCATGAGTAATAAAGATGTTGCTGCCGAAGCGGTAGGTTTTGTTATTCATTTGTTGATTAAACGCTCAAATTCAAATGTTGATCTAAAATAACAGCTACATAGCTACTTTACTTCCAGTTGGTAACGTTACTTTTCGTCTGTGTGTGATCTGATCGAAGGTGACAGGCAGCGGAAAGACTCTTGCTTTCGTGATTCCGATTCTGCAGATTCTGCAGAGACGTGAGGAAAAGCTGAAAAAGTTACAGGTACTACCAGCAAGTAACGCATATTGTAGTTTTAGGATGCATAGAAATTAGAGCCGGACGTTCACCTAAATAACCTGTGCTTTCTAGATTGGCGCACTGATTATAACACCTACTCGAGAATTGGCCCAACAAATTAGTGAGGTCGTTGAGCTTTTCTTGCAAAGATATCCCCAGTTAAGGTAAGCAAATACCTTTTATTGTAAGGCTATTCTTAAATCAGAATTTGTAAGTAATCTTGACTGAAAATGTGATCTGCCTTTGCAGACAAATTCTTTTGATTGGTGGCAACAATCCTATTGACGATGTGGAGAAGTTCAAGAGCCAGGGGTTTGTATATAGACTCTGACACTGACACTCACACACACACTTGTCACTTAGTCACTGTAGGCAAATTTGTGCCTCATCGTCACAGATTTTAGGTCCAAAACCATGATTATTTGGCACAGAATCCCACCCAAACCTGTAGTCTGTTCTATAGATTTGAATTTAAAAAGATGACTGTATCTCTTCTGATAGGGCAAATATCATTGTGGCAACACCAGGCCGTCTGGAAGACATGTTCCGTAGGAAAGCAGATGGATTGGACCTGGCCAGCTGTGTGAAGACACTGGAGGTTCTGGTTCTTGATGAAGCAGACCGCCTGCTTGGCATGGGCTTTGAGGCCAGGTACAGCACTCCATAGAGCCTTGTTTTGGCTGTTGAGCCAATGTGAACTAAGGCTGTCATCACTCCCAGGTTCATGGCGCAGGCCTCAAACCTTGAGAAACCATGTGATCACATCACTTTGTTGTTCTCAAACACGCCTTTACGGAGTCCTTTGAATTGTAATTACAATATTCCTTTTACACACCACCAGTCTGAACACCATCCTAGGCTATTTGCCTAAGCAGCGGAGGACAGGGCTCTTCTCCGCCACTCAGACGCAAGAACTGGAAAAGCTGGTGAGGGCAGGGCTCCGAAATCCTGTACGTATCACTGTCAAGGAGAAAGGCGTGGCTGCTAACCATTCTCAGAAGACCCCTGCAAGACTCAGCAACTACTACACTGTGAGTTCACATCACAGGTTCTGAATGTTTTTTTTTTTAGACTGAAACATCCTTACACAGCCGTTGTGTGTTGATTTCACAGCTTTGCAGAGCAGAAGAGAAATTCAACACACTAGTGACTTTCCTGAGACAGCACAAGCACGAGAAGCAGCTGGTGTTCTTCAGGTGTGTTACAGGCTCTGTGTAGTCTGGTTTGTAGCAGCACAGAGCTCATTAACACTGCATATAATAAACAACACATGAACATACTCTCCATTTTGCTCTTCTCTCTTGTTGTCACTTACAGTATATGTAAGGAAGAGCACAACAGTTTGTTCTGTTTTTAGTGATGTTTAGTAACATAATATAATGATGCATGTTGTGTGGTCATAGCACGTGTGCCTGTGTGGAGTACTTTGGAAAGGCCCTCCAGACTCTCATCAAAAAGGTCACCATCCTCTGCATCCACGGCAAGATGGAAAAGAAGGACAAACGCAGCAAAATCTTCTCAGCATTTCGAGAGTTGAAGAGGTCAGAAGCGCGTAGTGCACACACTTCTGTGTGCTTGTGTCATTTGGCTTTGTATGGAGTGTCCTTAGTCTCGGATATGTGTCTCCTTTTTATGTTCTAGTGGGATTCTAGTGTGTACTGACGTGATGGCAAGAGGAATCGACATCCCAGATGTCCACTGGGTGCTGCAGTATGATCCGCCAAGTAGTGCCAGGTTTGTCAACAGTTATCTACACACATCAAACAGTAAAACCTCTCTTCCCAGCGTCAGCACAGGCTACATGTACTCGACCATTGATTCTATATCATATATGGAATACATAGCATTTCTCATTGGACTTACCTAGAAAAGTTTCACAAAATTCAACCCAAGTCTTTCATCACAGCAGTAAATATTACAAATTTTCCCTTGATGTGAAATGTGCTAATATTACAGTAAGAAATGTTAAATGTTCCTAAATGAATATCTACTGAGACTTAATACAGGCGATAGATTATGTCACCAGAGAAGAAACCTTACCAACTTCATGAAAACATGATGGATATTTAAAAGCCACTTATATCTCATCATACCTTGTGACTACAGCTCTTTTGTCCATCGCTGTGGCCGAACAGCTCGCATTGGTAACCATGGCAATGCCCTCGTCTTCCTGTTACCCATGGAGGAGTCGTACGTCAACTTCCTGTCTATCAATCAGAAGGTATTTTCATACCACTTTCATGCTTATCTGCAAGGTGTCATAAAACCAAAATGATGTTTTCCAGCTTTGAGACCTGTGTCGGGCATTAGTATTAGAGCTCCAGTTGGTGAAGCCAAATGTCAGAGATCAGTGGTTGTCTTCAGTGCAATAATGTGTCTGGGTGTGTTGGTGTGTGTGCGTGTGCATGAGTTTGTGTGTGTGTGTTTTCTAGCTTCCCCACACACAATCATATACAGTATATCTGATATGTGGCAGCTATGGCTTACTGGTTAAGGCCTCATCAGTCCCTGTGATTAGGCATTGAACTTTGCTGTCCCATGCCCACATCCACGGCTAAGGTGCCCTTGCGCAAGGCACTTAACCTCTCACTGCTCTCCAGGTGCCACAGCAGCAGGCTGACCACTGCTCTGGGATAGGGTGCTTCACAGATGGGTTCAATGCAGAGACTGAATTTCCTTCATGGTGTTAAAGGAGTATACTATACTCAGGCTTTTTTGCGATCTAAAATGTAAAAATATGAATTTTAAAAATGTATAAAAAGTCTTAAATGTAATGAAATATTGTGCAGTAGGTCTAAAATACATTTAGTGTTGGTCACAAATTGGCCTGAGTTGTGAATTATTAACTGCAGATGCACCAGTCCATTTCATGTGGACTTGCTTGAAGTGCGTCCTCTATTTGAGGGGAATTGGACAGGTTTTTTTTTTCATGTGAAGTTGGTAGATGTAGTTTTTAGCATGATTATGTATCCTATGAAGTGTATCCTATGGATGTAGAATCCATAAATTTCACTTCAAATTTCGCAAACCTGTGCAAGTCTTTATGCAGAAAGGGCGTCATGTCATAAAGTTTAGTCATAATGGTCATATACATAATTATATAACATAATTAGAGAATGTGCAGAAACCCTAATAAATTTCATCATACATGAGATTTCATCTGAGATTTGTCATGTTGTATGTTTTATACCCACCAGAGGTGTATGGTGGCGTATACTGATATGTGTGTATGTTTGTGTTTTGTTGTTAGTGCCCTTTGCAAAAATTCCCTGCTATAAAGGATGTGGTTGATGTCTTGCCAAAGTTAAAGGCCCTTGCCCTCTCAGACCGTGCTGTCTTTGAGAAGGGCATGCAAGCATTTGTGTCGTATGTCCAGGCCTATGCCAAACATGAGTGCAGCCTCATTTTCAGGATCAAAGGTGAGTCTCTACCTCTAACCTCTAGCCTCTAAACAAATATTAGCATATACAGAAATTCTATGTGCTATATAAATAGCACATCATCCTGAAATCTGAGTTTTCTCACTTAACATGCCACAAATTAAATATTAAGGTGTGTGTGTGTAAAAGAGGTTGTGTTGTACAGTGATGTTTTCATTGTGAGTCAGTCATATTGCCTTTTATGCTCTAATGTTCAAGTCATATCCCACAATACTCAATTGAAACCCTGAAACCTGTTAACAGGCTAGATGTAGTATGATTTTGTTTACATTTTTTTTGGCAGATCTTGATTTTGCTGCTTTGGCTCGGGCCTTTGCTCTTCTCCGGATGCCCAAGATGCCAGAGCTGAAAGGCAAGAGTTTCCCCAACTTCCAGGAGGAGGCTGTGGACACAGACACCATCCGCTTCAAGGACAAGAATCGGGAGAAACAAAGACAGAGAAGGATAGCTGAACAAAAAGAGAAGCCAGAGATGAACAGGAAAAGCTTCTCCAAGAACAAATCCTGGTCTAAACAGAAGAACAAGAAAGAGAGAAGGAAAAAGAACGCCGCCAAGAGAAAGCATGAGGAGGTACAGTACATCTTTGCATATCATCTCAGTTTGGAGTCTGTTAGATGTGATTATTTACATCTGAGAACTCATTTTCTTAACTTTGTTTGCAGGGATCTGATGTAGAAGATGAAGACATGAACGAGCTCTTGAACGATACCCGTCTGCTCAAGAAACTGAAAAGGGGTAAAATCAGTGCAGAGGACTTTGATAACCAGATGACTGGAAGGGGGGACTCATAGTATAAAAGGACTGTGGGACTCGGACACTGACAGGAACCTAAATAAGCCAAAATCACAAAACTCAACAAAGTAGGTGTGTGTGTCACCTGCAGTTTGAGCGAGGTCTGCGATGAGCACAGCTAAGAGAAAAGATCTATTATCTTTATTATCTGAGGTTCAGGGGCATAGTCAAGAACATGGTGTCCTGATAAAATATGTGGAAAGCTTTACTTTTGTCAAAACAGACCAATGAAAAATAAACTTTTGTGAAATCATTCACAATAACAGAACAGAATTAATTACTGGTCAGGAAGCGGGAAGATGTTAGATATAGCTCTTGTTTGTTACCATCATATTCATCTGGTCCAGCAGAGGGAAGAACAGATGGCTGGGATATCCTGCAACCCTTGGGAGTATGTACAGTATACAGATTATCTGTGTTTGTAAAATGTACAGTGTTGTTCACAATAAATATGAACACTTTTAATGTTATAAAGATTTGTATGTTATGTAAAATATGTAAAAGGCCAAGTCCATCCAGCACAATACATGCATGTCTTTTCTGATCACTGCCGTCAGTCATCACATATATTGGCATAACTTTGACAGCCACACAACAAACATAATGAGAGGTGAAAACCATATGAGCATAAGTGACTTTTTGGTCAAAATTGAGATTTATATATTGATCAGCAATTTAAACTTGTAAAGGGATATGATTAAAGAATTAATTTTAGACTTGTTCATGAAAAACTAAAGCAATTAATGTTAATCTACAGTCGTTTTTTGTTTTGGCTCTCCTGTAAAGTTGGTGAAATGTCACTTTTGCCCATTGTTCTAAGATCAAGTTGATAAATCAAGTGAAAGCATAAATGAACATCTAAGTTTCATAGCTATTTGGCACTAGAAGCGGCATAAATCAATGAGCCAATTTCACAGCAGTTATTTTTCCATGAAGTCACAGGTTAAGCACATTTGTCAACAATGCCAGCGAATAAGATTCTGATTTAGTGTAGCAGAATGAGATCCTTACTGGATGTCATTTGTAACACCTGTGCTTACCCTGTGACGTTTTGGAAAAATGGCTGCTGTGAAATAAGCCAAAAAAGAAATTACATAAAGACGTCAGTTTATAACCCCACACAAATATTGTTATTAAGTTTGTGGTGAAATAAGATATTGGAATAGACCACTACTGTGGTGCAAGAAGCAAGGGTTGTCTGTCCTGAGACGGTCAAAGAGACACTTAAAAAATATCTCTATTTATTTAGATAACATGGGGCATTTGTTTGGTTTATGTTTTAGATCTTGAACCTTTTGTCTTTAAAACGCCTTAGAACATACTGTGGTACGTGACACATGTAACAACCAGCTCGCGCAGGGGCGCTCTCCCGAAGCCTGCACGCGCAGAGTTGCCGGTGTGTGTGAGTTGCTGAAAACGCGAGCCGTCATGTCGGGCAGGTCGGTGCGCGCAGAGACCCGGAGCAGGGCCAAAGATGACATCAAGCGGGTTATGGCCGCTATCGAGAAAGTACGAAAATGGTAAGACGCCCATTTATTTACGCCAGTGACATTCTAGCGGACAGCTGCAGCTCAACCAGTGGGGGAGGCGAGAGCCCTAGCCATAGAAAACGGACTCGGTAGATGGGTCATTTTTAACCAAGTTCTCGAAAGAACAGATAGCTGAAAATCAGAGAAGAAGTATGCGTTCGTTTACACTTTATATTTCGTATTAAAACTGTGTTAGTAGTATTTTTTTACATGGATATCGATTTAACCCAGAAGCCATGTCGTTGCTGTCACGAGCAGCCATTCCTCCTCCCCTAGTCGGTGGAAATCGAGCGGAGAGCGGGCTGTTGAAACCCGTTCATGACTGTAATCATCCAGTAACAAATTCCCTACTGAGCTTACCACGCCGGTGCCCCAGAGTCTACTTGTTTTAAGACATTCTCCAGATTTAAATTTAGCGCTTTGAGCGACTCAGCGCAGACAGGCGTGTCGCGGGAGCTAAAGGGAACCCTCGAGTGCTGAGACGCTGTCTGACAGGGAGGTTTACAGAACAGCCAACATGTTTTACCTCTTAGCTGCTTTTGTGGAGTAAATAAAGTTGTAATCATTACACGTTTTTTGCACGTTTCAATGTGCTATATGTGTCATATTCTGGAAATATCCTGTTTGACCTAGTTTAGACGTCTGTTTTTGTGTAGGCCTAATAATCAGAATTCCCAACATTTGCCGTCCCAAACCCAATTACACTGAAATACCTACAGAATTTCTGCACACCTTGCTCAACGCACCTGCATGAATGTTACGTATCTGTCAACAGGGAGAAGAAATGGGTGACCGTGGGAGACACATCACTGCGTATTTATAAATGGGTTCCAGTAGCAGAGTCCAAGTCAGACGATGTAAGTTATTCCTAAATAGATTTTAACGTTAAATTTCATCACCTAAAGCCACCGAGGGCGTTAAAATGCATTGTGTTACTGATGCTACATCTACAACGTTTGGTTATTACAAATAAATAGCACACAAAAAGCAGCTGCTAAATAGAGAAAACATTAACATTATAAGCAGAGAAGAACAGGGAGGATCTAAAATGGCATCATAATGTGTGGCATTATAATACATGCTGCATCCTCTAGCCTACTGTATGTTTATTTATTTATTTACTTATTTATTTTACCATTTTAGAAAAATAAAAGTAAGAAGAATGGACAAGATGAGAAATATGGGTCAGAGGTTACCACTCCTGAAAACAGCTCCTCCCCGGGAATGATGGACATGCATGGTGAGAAAGACAGTGTGTGTTGGCTTGTGTGTTTTATGGCCATGTGTGCATAAGTCTTTGGGTGTGCGCATCCATGTGTGTTTTATGCACAAGTGTGTGTGTGTGTGTGTGTGTGTGTGTGTGTGTGTGTGTGTGTGTGTGGTTTGGTCTAGGTTGGATGTGGTAAGTCTCAGCTGGGCCAGCACACACTGTTAAAGGCCATATGTTGCGGATTAGTTTCAGTTCCCATGTTATTGCTCTGAGCGTTTGACAGTTACTCATCGGGGATTATTTTTCCTCAGATGAAAACAGTAACCACAGCTCCATTGCTGATTCCTCACCCGTGAAGCAGGAGGTCAATAGCCATGGCAGCCCTGGGCCTGAACTCAATGGTGCCACCCAGAGGGACAATAGTGACACTGCAGTTCCTAAGGATGAGGCAGCCATGCCTCACGCAGATGGTACAGATGCCCGGAAAGAACCGAGTGAAGATCAGAGCAGTGACAGTCAGGCCTCAGGTACTGAGACAGGTGAGACTTAATGCATGTCTCTGGATAACTGAGTAGATTCTCGGTGGAAGAATATGTACCACTCAGGGCCGGGGGTCACTATGTAAACTAGCATCCTGTATTAAAGATGAATTCAATGCATTTTTTGATCAGATCAAAACAACAGAATATATAACGTCATTCTTATGGTCAAGGAAAACCTCGGAAAGTCAAGTCAATTGTGAAATTTGAGGTCATGGAAAGGCTTTGAGATTTTGTCAGTGAAAATTGGTGAGAATGCTGACATAAGTACGATGTAAATTCTACAAATAGGCAGATCATTTGTAGGTCTTAAAATATCCTTTCATTGATCACATAAACCTTTAACAGTAGGTCTTACACAGATGTAATGAGGTGCATTCAGGCGTCATAGATTTTGTCATGGTGATGTAAACATTGTGGAAACTGTTTTCATGCAGTGAAAAGCAGAACAGCAGAAAACTCTGTGATTGTTGTGACCAAACGAAGCCCCCAGGCCACAAGGGGGCAGGACCTTCCCTCAAATGTCACTAAAGACACTCAGGTAACACAACATAAACTAAGAATTTAATGACTTAAATGGCAGTAATCCTAATCCCTGAAACCCCAAAGAGAACTGGCATGAAATCAACTTCACAATTGGTTAATTCATGGCAGTTAAGTCTTTAAGGTACAGGGATTACAGTTTAGAGGGGCATTGGGATTTGGCCATTATGTCATGACCCTTTCATGCTTATACTACACAACATCACACCTTTGTGAAATGCTGAATCTCACCTGTGTTGCAGGTAACACACATTAACAGTATTTTTGCTGCTTTAACAGTCACTATCAAATGGTCTTTTTGTGTTGATCAGGAACTAGAAGATGGCCCTCCAAATAAGAAGACCAAACAGGAGACACCTATTAAGGAACCTAAAGAAGAGGTTTAGATAGGTCCCACTTGCTTTCAACAGTGTAGATGTATCTCCCTCAATAGTATGGGTGCAACCTGGTGTAGGCTACCTCTCCCACAAGACTGACAGAAACACTTTCCTCCTGCTGACGTTTCATCATTCACTTATGCCTCTCTATATCTCTTTGGTGTTCTCTCTTTTATTCTGGACATACTGACATGTGACATGTCGGAAGAATAGTTTATTTCCCCAACTAGAGCAGGCCTCCCACCTCCCACCTCACCTCCCATCATTTTCATTTCATAGAACAGCATAATAATTCAGCCTGATTAGGTAAGCAGCATCAACACCAATTTGCCTCAGCGCGGCTGTGTAAATACATTCAGTGCTCAGTGGTTGAATGAGAGCCTGTGTAAGTCTCACACCGCAGGTACAGCAGTTTTCTGGGTATGAACACACAGATGAAATGCATTTTATCTGTGGCAGTTAGTACAAAAGATGTGCCCCAGGGGACTTGCTTTAAATTAAGGTTCCTTTGTTTAAACATTGCCTAACAGCAGTCAATAATGAAGCAAATATATCCTCGTGACACAAAATTAGAGGTAATTAGAAAAAATGTAGTGTACCCATTAAAGAGTGTGTGCCTGGTATTGCTTTAATAGGTTTGTATTCTGTACTCTTGTAAAACGTACTGTTTTTCAGTTTTTTTTTTCTTTGCTTTTTTAAATAGAGCAGATGTGCAAGTTAACAGTATGCACACCGCCTGGTGGAATGTTAAATATTGTTTTGGGCATTGCATATCAAATTGTGCAGCAAGCTGTGACGGATGTTGAATTTTCCTATGACCTATTTTAGAGGGCATTCCGCAAAATTGTTAAAATTTGACCCATTTTCCAGGGGTATTCCAACACAGACATGAAACTGGAATCACAGGGATTTTTGCAGCTTATGTTCACAGTGACAGCATTAAAAAATCAATCCCAAAGAACAGACAATATAGTGTGTGTTTGTTGGTGAGGTCTGATAGTGTTTGAGGTTGCAGTCCACAGGAAGCATAGTGTAGGAGGCAATATCTTTTCAGTTTTCATCTGTTGTCCACACATTTCAAAACAGAATACGAAGATGTCCACTGTTGATGACTTGTTCTAGAAAGCTAGGTGGCCCAGTAAATACCTCATGTCAAGTTTAACCAAGCTGCTATTAAAAGATTAGATTTTATCTCTATATGTAGATCTCTGTTATACCACTCTAAGAAACCCATAATACACAGTAGAGTATTTCCGTAAAAAAAAAAAAAAGTACATCGCTATAAACACCTAGATTTAGCATTCCTCTTCTGGGAACATGTTTTGGTTCTTGTTATGATGGTTCTACATTAAACATGGTGTTACCTATTTATTTTTCTTTGCCTTGTTTAATTTGCACAGAATATGCTTTAATAGTGAATAATTATGATTTAATAGTAATAAATTGTTTTTGTAACTCTTGAGATGTTTCTGTGTCAAAATGATTTTACAATACACATATGTATTTTGTGTATTGTGTTCAAGTCATGTTTCAAGTCTTCTACTCTATGTCCAACTTGATAAGTTAATACCCATCCAAAAATGTCACTCAATAAAATGTCACTCAAAACTCAATACTCTTTTCCACAGTGCAAATATTTAAAGAATTAATCCAACTTTTGATCCAATAATTAATCAAACAACAACAAAAAATACACTAAATGTTTTGCATGACATATATTGAATTAGTACAAGTTAACAGTACATACAACAGTGCACTACTTAAAGACCATCACAATTGTATGTAGAAAGTCCACAAAGCGCTGTGAATAAATGCTGCTAAAACAGGTGTTGTCAAATAATATACAAACAGAGCAGATCTCAAAATAGATGTTAAATATTTTTGATGCTGTGGCACCCTATGTGCAATTTCCTTCAAACAAAATTAGTTCAAAGCTGAAGTATGTGATTTCTGGTGAGCATCATAACAATCCCTTTTAAAATCTCTCACAAAAGATCCTTCTCTCTTTTTGAATGTGAGTTTATTTGTACTATACTGTGAGTGATATTATAATTCTTAATATGTGGTATTTGTTGGCAAACATAATGAAACTGGCATGTTTACTAGTAAGTACTGATGGAACGAAGTAGAAATCACATACTCCAGTGTTAAAATTGAACAAATCTCATTTCTTTTCCAAACCAGATGTACAGCTTTTCCCGTAAAATTGACAGATACAATATGATCCAAGTTTGTGCTTCAATAACTGGTGTCTTGCAGAGATAACATAACATGATATAACAAGTATTTTTTTACATTTCATATAAAAACTTAAATAGTTTTGTTTGTAGAATGACCATTAAAAGGGAGTGCTTAAATGCATAAAGGATTAAAGTGAGCAGTGCAATACGTTTTATTGGCTGGTGTGGCCGACACTATGGAGCCTATCTAGACACAGCGTGATTTGCTGTTTTGAAAGAGGTCTGTTTTCATTTAGTCCCGCGGGGCAGAATGTCACTCTGGCTCTTCATGCCAGAGGTGCCATATATGGAGACAACATGCTATAATTTTGGTTTCATGATTTCACGGGTGCATGTAGTGACTGGTAGAAGTAATACAACCATCTTAAAATGACAGACCTAAGAGTAATAAAGTCTGTCAATCATCCTGATGATCTCCTTCTGAGTTTTGTTTGTAAAACATTATTTTATGTTTAATGCTAGGAGTAACACGACACGAGTAACACTTATTTTTGCCCCAAAAATGACAAAGGCAAGGCTGACCTTGTATTCTGAGTCTACTTCGCTTGTTTGAGATCCATTATCATGAGGTATTGGAATGATTTTAGGTGAACTCAAACTCAATGGAAGTTCCAATTGTTATCATCTACATTAAATCCCAGGTTTTCTCATGGTTGTCACCTGACCTATTTTAGTTTTCCTGGAGTCGTTTCATGTGGTACACGTGCTGTCAGTCAAATCCCACTGGGAAGTCATAATTACATAGTACTGAGTAACAGCACAGGAGGACACAGGAATACACCAATTCCTTTCAGACAAGCAGCATAGCTTCCTGTGTATGTTCAACCTCAGTTGAATAGGAAAGATTACAGGGTTAATCTCTGCCCAAGGGGTAATTTTAGTATAATGACGAGGACACATACACACACACACATACATACATACGTACAAAGAACATAGAAAAATATGAAAGGGTCCGAGGGTAATGGAATGTGCAGCGCCTGAACTCAGGCTGGAATGGTGTACTCTAGAAAGGGTCTGGACGGAATGTTTGTGTCTAGAAAGTTTGGTCATCATTGCAGGACTCTGTGGCGTGTCCAAATGCCTCACAGATGTCACAGTAGGGCCGCTCCCCCCTTCGGCCATGATAGGTGGTGTGGGGTGGCGAGTCGGGTGACTGGGCCTGGGTAGGGCAGTCTTCTGTATCGTGCTGGTCGAAACAGTCGCAGATATCACAGAACACCCGAGGAGGGGCCTTCTTCTTAGACTTCCTTTCTCTTAAGCTACAAAAGCAGGATGAGATTTAGAAACAGTGCCACTACAACTAATGCAAGTTGACAGAGGTAATCTTATAGACCCTCTTGGGTCCACTTCAGACTACACACAGCTTACTATTGATGGTGTGTAGCCAAACCAACTTAAGTAACTGAACAGAAGACAACTCACCAATCATCCTCGTCATTTCCATTAAACTCTGCCAGGGCCATTTTCTTCAGCTTGCTCTTTAGCTCCTCATTCTTCCGCTGGAGGTCCACGATGACTGAGTTGAGGAAGTTTATCTGGTTTAAAGTGAACGAGAAGAATAAGAAATAACCAACAACACTAGTTATCTATGACTGACCTGAGAAAGGAACCATTTGTCAGTAGTAACATATCAGACAATCAAACTGACAATCAAAATAGATTTATATGAAAAGAAAAAACAGACTTTTAATTTCTGCATTGCCTAGAGTGTAATAAAAAAAGATCACAAACTTGCTAGAAATACACAAATGACTGATGATGAAGTACCTGTCCCTCAGCAAACTCTTTCTCCTCCCGTAGCTGGTCAAAAGCCACATCACCTACATGAGAGGACAGAGACACACATTTATTAGAGATTAGGGTATATAACTGCTAGACCGGCATCAAATGCATTCAGCCTATGAAACCAACTACCAAGCTTAGAATATTAAAGAGTAGAGACTACATTTCTGTTGGAGTTTAATAACAGCTAATACTGGAACTGCTCAGGCTGGAGTACCCCTACCAAAAGCAGTCTGTCAAGCAAGCCCATTCACCCCCATGTGAGCTTTTGGATGCAGATTTAGACTTACTCAGAACTTTAATCTCCTCGAGAGGCAAGTTATGTTACAGCACAGATACATTCAGACAAGTCAGTAAACAAAACACATGGTGATCAAAACAATAAATGGTGAACTATTTTAAAGGTGTCTAGGCCTTGGCCAAGTAAACTAAGTAGTTCTGTCTGGATATAAGGAAACCTCTAGCATGACCATCAGGTTATATATCCAGTCAAAGCATAGCCCTGTATAGAGCAAATTCTCCCTTAGTCAGGTGACTAAAGGGGGATTTTCCCATGGCATTTTGGCTGTGCTTTGCTGCACCATGCTGGGCTGTAATGAGCTAACTTTCAAATGTAATAAGTTCAAGCTCCCATCTTGGCCTAACTTTAGCTGTAATTGTTATTAATCCTACCTTTAATGGCCAAGCATATTTATCTGACACCAAATGATCTTTCTGTCTGTCTAACTGTAACTGTCAAAATGCATAAATGTTGAGTATGGGTCACTGGATACTGAGAGAGACTGTCTGTTCTTCTGCTGTACTGGCTCTGACCTGTTGCAGTTTTGTCGCCCCCTGCTGTTGGCTCCCCAGCAAGCCGCTGCTCCAGACTCAAGACCCTGTTCTGGAGCTGAGCCTTGTCCTTCTCCAGCGTCTCCACGGCAGAGCGCAACGTCTCTGCCACAGCACGCTCCCCACGCAGCAGGGCAATCTGATGCCGGGCACAAAGGACAAAGTGAGACATTTAGGTCAGGGCGCAGAAAATTACACAGCATAATGGCATCCAAGAGACTTTCAGCAATAGACAGCAAAGTGAACTGCCACCTCCACACATTCGATTCTCATCACACTTGCTTAAATAAGACAACCCATTCCCAGTGTGCATCAAGCCTATATATACACTGTCTTGGTGACCAGAAACTTACCTTCTAATCAACAGAATGAGACCTTTCTCAAGGCCAGATTCTGGCCTTGCCTTTTCAATGAACCAGAAACATCAGCAGCATGATTACCTCATTCCTAAGTGACTCTAACTCTCTGTCTTTGTCCGTCATCAAAGCATTGGAGTTGTCTCTGCAGAAAGAGGAAACATCTTTTGAAGGTGATGTATATTTGCCAGCCCAGACATTTCATTACTCTGCTGAAGCTGATGACCATGATATGATTATTTACAAGCCATGCCAAAATACAGTCTATCACTAATGAATCTAAAAATAGATAAATACAGATCAGGATGATTGCAGGGGAATTATCCAAATTGAGTTTGTTATATGAAATAAGTGCAAAATATACTAATGTAGGCACTGATGATAGGTCTTTTATACTGAAAGCATAATTCTGACAATTCTATCAAACACAAGCCAAGTTGTATAGTAAGCAGACACATGTAAAGATTAGGTTGTAAAACATCACCTCTCACCTCTCAGAGATGTCAAGCTGATTGTTGGAGAGCTTATCTTCAACCTAAAAGAACAGACGCATACACAACTAATGTTAAAAACCCTCTTAAAATACTATCCTTGCCAGGAAAAGGCTAAATCATTCACTGGAAAGTCCAGACACCCAGCCGAGGTGAAGGGTGAAACTGATCACCCTAATGACAGACACGGTAAAAGAGCGTCCTGGTTGCCAGGTTACCTTCTTGTAGGCGTGGCCCTCGTGCCGGCTCAGGTCGAGCTCGTGGGCCAGCTTCCCGTTCTCCTCCTGGAGCGCCGCCAGTCGCTGGCTCTTCTGATTGGTTGCGAGCTTCAGCTCCTCACTGGGGTAAAGAGAAGACAGTCTGCCATTCAGACCAATCACAGCAATCCTTGAGCTCATTATGTTCATCCTGAACCAGTAATTAAAGTTCTCATCTAATAATAGCTATGATAGTTATAGCCTCAGAACCAAGATTTAATTTCCCCCTTACATGGCATAGCACAAGGCTACTGGTGTGTGCCACTTGGATGAATTAGACACATGCTTTAAGTTTCCAGAAATCTCCTATATCCATATGTGAAGCACACAGCAGGGCCCAGTGAGGGGAATAGTGGTACAAGGTCCATACTTAATATATAATCCATACTTAAACACTAGTTGCTTCTTTCAGGACTATATATTTATGGGTAAGGTCTTGCATGAACATCACCCCTTACAAACACATACATACACTCACATACAAACATATACACCATGTCTATAATCACTGCACATCCATATTTGGCCAGGTTTCCAAAAGGACTGGTCCCCCCCACAGATTGCCTAAATCTGTACACATGTCAATTCCCACTGCCTTAATCCTCTCTAAGTTTACAAACATCTACCCTCACATTTGATTAGACACGTTTGTAAAGGTTGTCTGGATGTCTCTGTGCACACGCTCTTACAGTAGACAGAGGGCTGACAGTATCCAAATGCCTTGTGGCAGACGCGCTTTTCTTCAACTGTGACAAATGCGTTCCTCTATTTTTACCTCCCGTGTCGCTCTGATGCGGAAGTTAATCAGATTCTTCACGCAGAGACGCAAGAAAGGACTGTGTCAAATTATGACGGCAAAATCATTTATCTCTGAAGCTAAAAAGGAAGGCAGCTCAAGGTCAAGTGCTTGGATTTAGAGAGGCATTGGTAAACACAGACATACACAAATAACAGGGATTACAGTCGCTCTATATACATCAGTATGTGTGAAATTACAGACACACATTTTTTAAATCAGCTTCTTCTGACACATTTTAGAGAACTTTAGTCAAGCAGTTCTGTCTCCAAATGACCAAAGAACAAAAAGAGCTGAGCCCAAAAGTAGAAAGAAAGTCTACTCTTGCTTCTACTTATCTCATTGACCAGTAAACCTCTATGTGTTTTTAAGAGAGATTATTTACTGTCTTTCTTGAGTCAATAGAAACCTTAATAGAAACTGACTTGTTCTTCCTCACTAGTCTACATGTACATCTCTGAGCAATGGAAATTACTCATATCACTATCATTTATTAGCCTATTAGCCTCACCTGTGCAGATGCTTTTGTCTCAAAGGAAAAGATGCTCTTCTTAAATCAATAGTAATTCCTCTCTTTCAAAACTCTGGACAGACTACACCTACTTCACATTCAAAAGTCCAATTTCCATTCGTCTGTCCCTCCCACGCAGCAGCAGTAACCATGTGCGCCTCCCTCACCAGACTTAGCTGAGCCGGGCGTCCGTCTTCCCACTCCCATGTGACAGGCCTTCAGGCTGAGCATGAAGGCGGGTAGGACAGGCCGGTGATGTAATACTCCCTGGAGTGTCCAGACGTCAGGAGCGAGGCTTCAGAAGCTGCCAGGGCTCAGACTGAGCTCATTTTAACTGTATTAAAGCTGCCCAGCTACACACCCAAACACTTGCTGACAAGCTCTACAACGCCCTGAAATATACCTGACTTGCAAGTCTGCCTCACCCAAAAATACACCTGTTTCCTTGTCTGTAATACTCTATGTATCTACAGTCTATCTGATACACCAACATATCAATGTCTGTTACATCTAATTCACGGCCATGCATATCAGAGTAAATCTGGTAGAATCATCCATACCAGAGCAAACAACTCAAAATACACAAAATGTACTACTTTATACTCTAAATCCGCACTGCAAGGAGTAATGCGGATGAAGCCCTGATCCCATCATAACCCAGTCCCTCTCTCTCCCCTCTCCTCTTGCTCTGCGGGGCACCTGGTGGAGAGTAAACCCACACACAGCTCTAAGTTCACAACCTGGAGCGATGCTGATGCTGTCACATCCATGCTATGATATACATGATTTAAACAGAACACTGAGCGACACAAGCAACACTGACATGATAAAGCATGGCTCACTCATTCACTCACTCACACATCATCAGATAGAATTACCATCCAACAAGATTACAATCACACAGTAACTGCTTCAGGTCCTCTGAACTGTCCCCAATGTGACCATTTGACTCATGCACACATCTGTCCATGTATTCCTTCACAAAGTACGGACAACACAGTGATTGACAGTGGTCCCATTTGATGTAAGTGAAGCCCTTGGTTTAAAATCATATGGTATGTGTGCAAAATAAGTAAACAAAGACATAAAAATGTGTCCATATATCTGTGTGCAGTGCTCGGTGTAGTGAGGGCAAACTCACATCTCTCGGCTCAGGCTGCCGATGCGCTGACTCTCTGCGCTGAGCTTCTCCTGCGATAGGCTGAGCTCCTGATGGTACTCACAGTTCTTCTGTTTCAGTGCCTCCAACTGCATAGAGAAAGAGAGGAGGGGGGACAGGAGGACAGGAAGGGATATCAAGACAGAATTGGGAAAGAGCAAGGGAAGGAAGTGATAACAAGATGGAGATGGAGAAAAGAGAGAAAGAGGAAAAAAGAAAGAAAGAGGTAGCGTGAAAGACAGAGGGGAAAGAGAGGGGTAGAGGAAGAAGGGAAAACAGGAAAGAGGGAAAATTGGGGGTTGACTAAATTAGATGACGTCTCAAGACAAATCTCACAGAGCAGGAAAACAAAACACACTTCAAAAGCAAGCCTCTCTCAAAGGACTGAGCCATAAATAACACAGGCATGTGAACACATGCATCTTAGAAAATCAGATTTTGGCATCAAATCTACATTAGACCACTGGTTTTTACTGTATTTTAAATCTTATTTCTTGCAAGTCTAGTCTTTGCCATTTTGGTCAAATTTCATTTTGCAATGTCTTTGTTCACTCACACCCACATATCATTTATTTGAGCTAAAAGTAGCTTTGGCTATTACCATATGCATGGAAAACCCAATGATATTAAAACATTAAAAAAATATATACAAACATACACTGAATTTACCTGGGCTATATAATGCATATCATGGTCCCATGCAACCATATTTGTTGTCTTTTCCAGGCTAACTCGTTCCATGGTTTTTATCCCTGACTCTATCTTTTTCATTCTGTGACACTGTGTTTTGTTTTGTTTTTTTGCACCTGACCTACAAAATTGGTCACACCAGATGAGACTGACACCCCTGACTGCGCTGGTGATTGTACCCGATCGAGGCTCAAGTCAATACTTAATTTCACTGTTATCCAACTTAAACAATATTAAATCAATTTACATCAAGCTTCTCATTTAGTACTTTGGTCCAGTACGAGATTGCAGATTAATCAGAAGACTGCTGATATGCTAGATAGGTTCTTAATGAAGTTAACAGACAACACTACATAGACAAAACATAAACACACACTTAATCTCTTCTTCAATTTCAATTTCTTTAATTTCTTAATCTCCACTAAATCATACTTGCTCCAAAAATAACCCAAACTGTTACAAGTACCTGCCCATTAAGTCTGAGCGTAGAATCTCATGGAAGCCATGTTAGTGTCCGTTCAGACATTTGTCTCCATGTGGTTGCACATGAGAGCAGTCTATATGTATACAGCATGCATGAGTGCATCTGTTACCTGGAGCTGAGAGGTGTAGATGTTGCTGGAGAAGCTGTGATGCACTGAGATCAGATCCATGGCCGAATACACCAAGTGACCAGACTATAGCTGCACTCTCGAAAACGGATAACAGAGAATTCGGGGCAGCCCACCACCTTTGTGTCCTGTAAGGCTACACTCTCTGTACTCCAGTGTTCCAAAATTAACAGTTGCAATATTCTAGTGCTGCAAAGAAATCAACAGTCTCCGAAAGAATTCTGTTTCCCGAAAAACCTACATACAGAGTGGTCTGATGCACCCTCCGAAAAAAATCTAGAGCTTCGGTTTTTCCAGTGTTCTGAAGAGAATTCCGCGGGTCTAAAATCTCTGTGTCCCAGTATTTCACAGCACTAGTGCCTGAGTGTTCTGTATCTGACAGCTCAAACAGTGCAGCTGTGTTGTGGATCCAGCATCTCCGATCTCCAGTTGGGACGGAGGAGCTCGCCAAGGGGAGCCGAGCGGACTGGACAACAGAGCACAGCTTGCTGCTGTCACACACACAAAGTCACAGTGTAACATGCGTTACGTTTGCAGCCTCCATTATGTAACTGGGGAAGCTCCACCCTCCGACCTGCTTGATTTTTTTTTCTCCTCTTCTCTCCTCCTCCTCTCTTCCATAATCCTGCTATATCCATCCTCTCCTCTCCTCATTCTACTCTCTCTCTTTCCCGCCATGCTCTCTTCCTTCATTTATCTCCTTTCTTCGTTCATTCTCATTCTTTCCTTTCCTCTTTGTCCTCTGTGCACCTCTATCCTCCAATCATCTGTCATATTCTCTGTTCTCTCTCTTTCCATTTATTGCTCTGTCTCTCTCATTCACTCTAATACCCACATTCTTTATTATGTATACATCTCTCTCTCTTTCTCTATCTCTCTTGATCCATCCATTCAGCATTCCCTTTCATCTCGCTCTGCACAGGTCACATGATTTGTGACGACCCTCACTGGCCTTCTTATTGTGACTGACTAATAGTGCTAATGGTATGGGGGGGGATGAGAGACTGGTGCTAAAGACCAACTGGAGGGGGCTGAGTGTGTGTGTGTGTGTAATGGTGGGGTCTCAGCGTACCGATGTTCTGCTCAGCCATGCAAAAACACCCAGCTGCCATTGTCCCTTCACAAGCATCACTCTCTCTTTGTGTGTGTGTATGTGTGTTGTTACGACCACGCGTGCACACAATGCACGCAGCAGCCAGCATCAACATGCTGCAACACCACAACCCCAACGGCCCAATACCACACACCCATACACATAAATGCACACTCCGGTTCCACAGCAAACTCACCACTGGTACGGTTACAATGGTCACAATCTTCTATTCGAATTCTTCTGTTCGAATTCACCCTCACACAAACAGGCGTCATAATAAATTATAAGTGACATTTATATAGCGCCTTTCTCAAACTCAACTGCTGAATCATTAACAAGCCAATAATCTGGTTGCCAACAAGTCACAGTTCACTATCTGTAAAATAGTTTCAATAAAATTACCATTATTAACAATATAATTCATTTTGGGCTACATAATAATATAATCATTTTAAATAAATCAACGAATCATCATGAATCATTTAAATGAAGTATTTCATTGTAAAATTAGTACTATTATCCCTTTATTAATATCCATCTTACAATCAGAAAACTAAGCTGTGCTGCCCCATATGATCATGCCAACATATGGTGCATTTCAGCATGTGTCAATACTGAGTGCATGTAAATTCTATATGACACTGCATGAGTTGGTATACTGCATGAGTAGGCAAATCATTTATGTCAGTCTGTATGAATCATACATTGGTCTAGGCTGCTTCTGTTATTGTGTTATCACTTGACATTCTGTCATATTATTTACATTACATATGAATACATGGAGGCGGGGATTGTGGATGACATCAGAGTTGCCATTCTTAGAAGTCCAAGTGATGCTTCAGTCTTACATAACATACAAACACACACACACGTGCACACACACATGCATACACACACACAGGCCAAATGTCCATCCGATCGGCTATTACGTACAAAACGTTCAAATAAACAACATGTGTGCCAACTCATAATTCCTGCAACCTCACAGCTACATGGATACATAGTAAGTGAAGTAAATTTAACAATAACACAAATAGCTATCATCAGGATTGTTTGTAAAAAAAAAAGCATGACAAACATGACACTGACACTGAGGAGTCAGTGATTTGCATGTTAATGGCTTGTGCTGCATGGCTTTGGCACAATGTGACCTTCACTGTCACTGGGGACAACAGAGGCCTAGCCGTCCCGCAGATATTTCAAATGCCAACACCACAACACTCAAGTGCTTCTACATCTGAAGTGTGACATTTTTCAAACATAATATAAAGAAGATTTTGGCAGAGAGGAGTGAAAAACATCTCCAGTGTTAAAACAGATAATGGATTAGGAAGCTGACCACATAACATTGTGAGACAAGATTGTGATCCACATTAGGCAGTGAAAGCATAGCTACTGCAATGCAGGGAAGCTTCGAGCATGCAGGAGAGTTGCTGGAGTGCAGGCGTGTTACTGGGTAGCAAGTGATTTGGAAACAAATGTGATCAGTCACATACTGGGATGCTGATGAGTGCAGACATAAGACACAGGTGAGGTACTGATCATGAGGACAACTTACAAACACTTAAAAAAATACATCATTACATCCACTGGCTCAGGCAATTCCCCCAAACGTTTCAGATCACATACAAGTTCAGATCTACCACAAAAACATTAAAATGAATTGTACTTCTATTCCCCTGAGACTTGAACCGTACTAGGGTATGGATTAATGCAGTGGAACATGTGTTCCTCTCTAGAGTATGGATGAATGAAGTAGAACGTGTGTTCCTCTCTAGAGTACGGATGAATGAAGTAGACGTGTGTTCCTCTCTAGAGTACGGATGAATGCAGTGGAACGTGTGTTCCTCTCTAGAGTACGAATGAATGAAGTAGAACGTGTGTTCCTAGGGTACAGATGAATGCAGTAAAACACATGTTCCTTTCCACCTGGCCTGTGGATGAGTAGCACAGCAGCCTGCCTTGGGAATCATGGCGGCTGCACTCCCCTGCCCGAGGCTCCCTCGTTCGCTCGCACCACCTCCATCTGAGACATTACGCAAGCATGTATGCATGAGTTCAGCACATGCACCCGCACACACGCGCCAGCCTGCTCTACATGAAGCGCTGCAGGGCAAATCTGTGCTCTCATGCCCTGCACAAAGAGCTCCACCATAACGACTACTGCTACCGCTGCCACTGCTCAATGCTCACAGCAGCGTCAACAGAACCTTTAGGCCTATATTGACCAGTAACATACATGCCAAGTGGAGGGATGGGATATTTTTGTGATAAACATAAAACAAATAACATTTGCAGTCTGTATTGAAACAACTATTGCAACAAAAATGACGGGTACAGCATAAAGGGATAATATGCTTCTTCAACAGATACTGGGTGCCAATATAAAACAAGACTAAATCTAAACCACAAAGGAAACAACTACAATCATACATTTTGAAAGATGTTCCAAACTACTGTCTCATAAACAGTTCTGTGCTGCCACCCTACTGCTACCGTCCAATAGACATTTAACATGCCACAGAACATCCCCGCTGGTGAGGGCCACAACACTGACCCACTTAGAAGCATGGAAACAGGCTCAGGCACATCAGAAATCTAAGTCTTCATCATCTAAGCTTATCATTACTCCGTACCACTACACTGATAAGACACTACTTGGTCAAGGACTCTCTTCTACAGTTGCGCATCTTTGCTGGTTTAAAAGAACCACGGTTTTTACCTGCTGCTCAATCTCCTTCTTCTCCCGTGTCATGGTCTCCAGGGCTTGAGAGAGGCTCTTCGCCGACTCGGTTTCCTGTAGGCAGATATGAGCTTGTTAGCTGCGTTCGGGTTTAAAAGGAGTAACTTTAGAAGGAAGAAGTCAAATAAGTTTGCTACAGCTGTAACTTGACCTGCTCATGGATTTAGCTTTACAGGCAAATGCTCTATTCTCAGACACCTGCTGCGGATCTCCCTTTTTGGGACAGGCACCTGTGTAGGTGTGTGTGTGTGTGTGTGTGTGTTGTGTATGCTCACCTGGGCCTTGTAGGTTTGCAGCTGCTCCTCAGTGGTTTGGATTCTCTCCAGCAGCTGCTTCACCTCCTGCTTGTGCTCCTCACTCTGCGCCTCATCCTCTTGATCCCTCTGCTCCCGCCGCTCTCGCTCCTCAATCAGTCTTTGCTCCAGCTCTGTGCGCACACACACACACACACATATGTGTGAACATTACACTCACAAACACACATACACAAACACTCACAAATACACACACACACATACACAAACACCCAGACAAAACTCACAGGGGAGGGGACTGCAGGGACTGCAGGGGACAGCAGCTACCTCATCATGTCAAAATGAGAGCACTCTCACCCTCCACTGAGCAGTCTTCAATGACCCAAAGCACATTGCTTACCTTGCATGCTCTTGGCCATCTTCTGGTTTTCCAGGGTTGCTTCATCAAGTTTTTCTTTCTGCAGGCACCGACACAGATGACAGAGCAGCATGAAACACCCTCCCAAGCACCAGTGCCACAAGCAATTCACACAAATCACAGTCATGCTGAGATAAAAAGTGTGAAGTGTTGAAGAAGTGGGCTGATGTGTGGCTATGGCTGTGTGGTGTGTGTGTGTGTGTGTGTGTGTCTGCAAAGTAGATAATTTTTGGGTTCAAATATGTGTGCGTGTGCATTTTCTGCTGACCTGCTGCTAGACTGAATATTTTAAAAATTCTGCGAATGCTGTCATTTTTCTGCTCAGCAGAATCTTCTAGAGCAAAAGTCCACTGTATAGCTTCCATACACTCATCAATAATATTATCCAACAGTAACCAGTTACAGAAAATGGTGCAACTTCACTGACACTCTACTCTGCAAGTATCTCGTCTTGCACATCTTTAACCATTTCCCACTGTACCATCCAGGGCTTCTGTGTCATACCTGCTCATTTACTGTAAAAGTCATTAATCTCTCAAGGCCAACAGTGCTGCTGCTATTGCATCAGCTGACTCTGTGATTAAACAGGCGATACGGTAACTCTACGCTTCGGTCATCCAACACCTCTGGTGCTCGAAGCCCACTGTCCATCCAATCTAACTCAGGTGATGGTGGTGTAACCCCATCCATTCAGAGCTCCTTGCTGGGTCATCACAAACTGCAGTCCATAGCCAATTGTAACTACTCAACAAAACTTCACCTTGGGTGTATTTACCAGTGTATTTGCTGGATTATCGTCCAGAGGTGCTGAGCTTTACTTACCCACTCATTCCAACTGAAAACTATTTTAACTCAGTGCCTCACCCTGGAAACTCACTAAATCACTCTCTGTCTGACACCCAAAAGCACTTATTCTACTCCAGACCCATCAGCTCGCTTAAGGTCGGACACTACCAATAAGTAGATGAGTTGATGTGGGACTCGTACCAAGCCGCTGAGCTGCTCCTGTAGGGAGGTCTTATCCTGCTCCGCTGAGCTCAGCCTCTGCTGGAGAGACATCACCTCTTTCTGTTTCCCCTCTAACTCACAAGACAGCTCCTTCACCTGCAGGAGAGGAAGTCAAGAAACACTGCAGTCAAGAGGTCAAATGCTTCATTTAGGTTTAGTGTGTTGTCTATATTTCAATTCAACATGAGATACAATGTTTCCGTTGCATAGTGCATGGCACTGAATGCACAAAACAATATCACTGTTGTATTGTTATCAATTCCAATGAGGGGTACTACTTTATGTAAAAATGCTATACATTGTAAATACTGTGTATATTGAATAATTTTTTGTGTTATAAGGGCCTTATTATGCAAGATGCTGTCTGTCTTTATGTGCTTAACAGGAACTGTAAGGTTAGTCTATGGGTCTGGTCAGGTTAAGGTGGTGATACATGGGGAACAGAGTTGTCCATAGAGCTGGTAACCAAAAAAAACAAAAAATGTGCCAGAACTACATCTCAGTCAAGTGCATTGTGTATCATGAGCTCAAGTTCAGTAAACAAGCTTGTAAAGTCAGGTAACTGCCTGACTCTGTGTTAACACCAAAGCAGAAAGTAAGAAACAGGCCATGGAGAGGAAGAAAAAGAGAAATGGAGAGGAGGCAGACAAGAGAAAAGAAAGGAAGGGGATGGGACAAGAGGAAAAGAAAGGAATTGAAGAGGAAGAGGAGGACCTGACAAGAAGAGGTGGAAGAGGAATCAGAGGAGGAAAAGGAGGATAAGTCGTGTTGGGCTGAGCCTATAAGTAAGACACCTTTTAAGACTCACCTTTTTGTCCTGAGCGGGTGGAGAGTCTGGGCCCCCAGCGGCATGCGCAGCTGCCAGCCTCTGTTGCAGGTCTGTCACTTCCTGCTGCAGCTCCATGATGCGTGAGCGCTCCGACACAGTGGCCAGCTGCGGACACGGCAGGACCAGACGCTCACGACACATTCACAACACACTCAATAAATTCTCAAGACAGTCAACAACAACTGTGTTCTGTCCTCACGGAGCATGTGAGATGTCTAGACATAAACATATGCTGTGTCAGCTGATCTTCATCAATTACTTCCCAATTATAGTTTCAGAATTGTTCTACTTAGCTAACCCAGATTTCCGATAAAGACCACTCATTTTCAAAACCTGGCATCTCAATCTCTATCTATAAATATTCTTAGACCACATACAGTTGTAAGGCTCAATCACATCTATGAACTAATTATGTGATTAACTTAACAGATGACATCTATTCACAGTCACTTTGTAACTATAACCTTAAAAGGAATTTGAATTGTTGCATAGCAGAAACCATACAATTGCACAGCAAAGCATCGTGCATGTGGTCCTGTGACATGTGACCCTATTCACTTAAGTCACCATCATCAACATTTTTTCCTCTGCAGTAATTGAAGCTTTAGTAACCTACCTCAGCTTTTTATTGCCCTAAAGCCCTTTCCACCCTAAATCACAGAGACCCAGACCCACTGTGACCGCCCCAACATGTCCAGCCACTGCCCCCTTTTTGCATGGTCTCCAATCATACGCCAAGCATCCATTTACCCTAGTGTCTTCTAACTCTCTCTGGAGTTTGTCTGCTTTGGTCTTTTCAAAGAGCAGGCTCTGTTCAAGCTCCTTTATGTGGGCATGCTCCAGTTTGGTCTGCGTCTGTTAGTAAGAAAGAAAGAAAGAAAGAGAGGAAGGAGAAGAAGAGCAGAGAGGAAGGGAGAGGAAGAGAGACGACACCAGTGCCGCTGTCACATGCAAGCTCAATGCCAAGGAGGAAGAGACACATGGTGGCCTTGACATCACCCTCTGTGCATGAATGGGGACAAAGAAGACAGTGGCACAGGCGGGCGAGAGAGTGAGTGAGAGAGAGAGAGTGAGAGAGAGAGAGAGAACCAGGGAGATGGCAGCAGGACAATGCTAGGCTTAGCAAGGCTCTCAGAGGGCAGAGGGGTGGTGAACTGTATATGAAGAAAGATGGAGCGCAAAGCAAATGTCTGAATTGATGTGTACATGAAAGAGGAAGAAGACAGAGCAAGGGTGAAGACCACACAAGGCCACACCAATGGCCAAATGAAGGAACAAATGAATAGTTTATCATAGTAGAAATGAATGGATGAATAAAGAATCAAGGAATCAAATGAATGGATGAAGGAATGAACATACAAATGCAAGAATGATTGAATAAATGTAAGAACAAAGGAATGGGTGAATGAATGAATGAATGAATGATGGATGGATGGATGAATGAATCAAAGAGGATTACATAAGAGCTACAACAGCATTGTTTTCATTAGATCATTCAATATCTGCTTAGAAGGCAAGAGTTAGAGGAATAAATGCAGTTATACACAATAGTTCCTACAGCAGCTGGTATAAACAAAGCTGCCAGGTAGTGAAGAAAGATGGACAGAAAATCAGTGAGGATCCAGATATAAAATGATAGAGGGATCCTGAAATGTCTCCTTCTCAAACAAGAAAAGTTGTGTTTTTGCCAAACTTTTGCTGCTGGATAAGCATGTCAAGAAACAGACAAAAGGGTTCTGAATTCCAAGCAAGAACAAAGTGTTGGGAATTGTACTAGCAACAGGTGGTTCATGGAATCATCCCCCCACAATAGGGCCACACTGCTGTAGGTGTGTTCTTTGAATAGCATAGTCCAAACAGCCTCTGTGTGTGTGTGTGTGTGTGTGTGTGTGTGTGTGTGTGTGTGTGTGTGTGTGTGTGTCAAGAGATGCAATTATGCAATTTCTTTCTTACTAAAAGTACAGAAATAAAAGTATGACACAAACAATGATGTTACAGTTTTCAGATCCAATGGGGATAATTCACAGTTGTGTGAGTGTGTGTGTGTGTGTGGTGCATAGATGACTGACAGATATATTTATCTGTGTCATTATCACATTAGCACTCCAGTGCCCTCTGCACAGCATCCACTCCAGGGCATGGCTGCCTTTTAGTTTAGACGACTATCCAATCAAACACCACATCTGGGGTCTGGCCAGCCAGAACTGGGCTACAGCTACATGACTCAAGCCCATGTTATGCAGCAATTACGCACAGAGGGGAAATACTGGCGTAGCTGGTGGATGTAGGGGAGTGTAAATCTCCACTCATAGATCAAACTCTGGCATGCTTAAAGGCTGTTGCCGTGTCCAAGACACAAGCACATTAACAGCTTTTTCACGAGTGGTTTCACAGCAAACAGCAAAGCCCCCAGTGGTGACCTGAGAGACTTCCTGATATGACTGGACAGTTTGTCATTCGTTACGCTCCAGGGACGCTTGCCCCAAAACATGCTGCCATGGATACGGTAGAGAAAGCAGCAACTTGAAGGCCGGAGAAGAAGAAATTCCTGACCAGCCAAGTCAGTGTCTCCATATGAATCCAATTAAATGCGACACACTGGAGACGCTGTGGACAGACAGACAGCTGCAGACAGCAGCCAGAACTGAGGACAGATTCAACATTGGCCCAGACAGTCATTCACCCAGGAGGATACCAGTATCTGACAAGGGATCACTGGAGAAAATTTCATGTGTGCTTCTTCATACTGGATTTTCTCATGTTCTGTTCTTGTTTCTCTTCTCTGTCTACAGTTCTATTTCTACTCTGTTAAAATTTCAGGGAACATTTCATTTGTTGGCTCTCTGCAAATTGATAAAGACTTTGGGCCCACATGATACTGTGTGTGTGTGTGTATTACAAGGTTCATTACACTTCTTGATCTTGTTCCTGTTCTCTCACTTATATACTACGCCACATTTGCATTCTTCATAATTGATAATAGATGCCGAGATGAAATAATACGTCCCGGTGAAGGTATTTACCTCAAGGTCACCTTTGGTAATGCAAGCTTCTTCTACACGGAACTGAAGATCTTCAACTCTCCTGGTGAAAAAAAAAAACAAGGACAGAGAGCCTCTTTAATATGATCTCCTGTAAGTTAAACAGTAATTTGGGCTGGATCACTTTCCAGGAGCAGTCACAATAAGAAAGCTAAATGGCGTAAAATCTTCGATTATTATGGACAGGCTACAGGCTGGACAGGCTACAGGCTAACTGAATTCACTCATGGATTCTGCAACAATTTGCTTCCACATTGGTCATCATAGGAGAGGCCACCATTGGAACTGGCTACAGCAGACGTGTGAGTGCTGCACACATTCAAAAAAGTGAATCAGTCCTCTAAATCTATTTTTATTTTCTGTTAAGGAAACGCCTCAGTGTAACCCAAAATTGTAAGCCATAAATGGATAGTTTCACAAATGTGTTGTTAAAACTCTTCCTTCTCATCTCCGGAAATGTGAGCACACCATGCTTCAGCGGTGAGAAACTTTCCACTGCTCTGCATCTGTTCACAAGGCTTACACAAACAGTCCAGTGGGGCAATCCTTTAAGCCCTCAAATATCCTAATAAATCTTCTTTTCTACATACTGAGAATATTGGCAAGGTTGTGTTCTACATAGTCGTATATACCATTTTTAGCAAGAGATTTTAGGGATAAAAAAAGCAAAAATATGCTTTATATCCCCAGAACATATCCTATATGCCTCCTGAATTTGAATGCATTGTATAGAGTCCATGAAAAAGGCACCGTGTAATCAAGAGTTTCAGTACTCTATTTGTACTGTACTACTTTGCATGTCCACCTGTGTGTTATTTTTCAAGTATACTGATATATTATAAAGATCTGTGCCATCCTGTGCCTGTTTGGGTCTCACCTCTTCTCCTCCTCCAGCTGGTTGAGGAGCTCTACTTTATCCCTGTCTGCACTCTCCACCATCCTTCTCAGCTGGTCCAGCTTAGCCTCCATCTCAACAGCATACTGAGATGGAGAGCAACACAAGTCAGAGAAAAGGAACGGGAAGAGACAGTCAGAGGTAAACAAAGAAAGGAAATATTCTGCAAACATGTTTACTGTTTACATGTTACACAACAATGCATAGTCTTAATATCATATACACATCTCCAATGAATTGTAGTACGAACATGCTATTATAGAGTTCGATTGTCAACATGTTGGAATTACATGGCCCTCCCATCCTAACATGTAATAAATAATGTGTTACATGTTTATTGATGAGATGAGACACAGACCTGTTTCTGGCCCTGCCTGAGAAGAGCCAGCTCCTGCTGCACCTCACCAGCGTGACTAGTTGCCTTGGCAACCTCGGTCCTCTCGAGGTCGCGTTCGGCCAGCAGCTGCTCGATGTGCTGCTGCTTCTCCTTCAGAGCCTCCTGCAGGGCCGTGGTGCCCGAGATCTTACGTGCGTACCGCGCCGACGTCTCCGTCAGCTACGGGCAGAGCACATACACACACACACACACACACACACAAGCATACATTTGTAACATTCCTACAATACTGTAAACAATTTACCACAGTGACACCATTTCTGATGTTTCAAAACCTGTGAACTGTCACTGAACTCCAAACACTAGAGATGCTACAGAACAGACAGTGCTGTTGGATGTGTGTGTGTGTGGGTGTACCTAGTTGTGTGAGTGTATGTGTGTGTGTATGCTCATCTGAATATGTATGTGTGTATATTTATCTCTGCCTACTGAGTTTGCACGCTGTGGAGGAGGTGAGTATGTGGAGGAACTGTATTTGTGTGGCATGTCTGTGTGTGTGTGTTCTGTGGTCTGTATGGTGTGTGTGTGTGTGTGAGTGTGCTGTATGTGTATGCAAGCTTGTACTGTCTGTAGGTGAAGTCTTACCAGGCCTGCTCTGCTTGGTTTACCCCCAGTGGAGGAAGCCAGTGAGCTGAGCGAGCTGGCTGAGGAGCCACTGGGGCTGCGTCTCAGCCCGGCCCTCCTGCTGACACTCTTGGACAGGGTGGTACAGGGGAAGCCGATGCGTGTCACCTTGTGTGTGGGAGCAAACAGCCCATACCGGGGCTGGCACTGGAAATACCTGAGACAAACACAAACCATTTCAAACAAATCATGACAATCAAGTTGACAAAAACAGTGAGAATTCAAATGAGGCAAGCAGGTATTTATGGCAACATTCATATGAATATGAGTCATTGTGGTGGTGGTGTGTGTTGTGTGTGTGTGTATATGTATGCGTGTGTGTGTGCGTGCATCAATGGCATATGTATTACTCTTGTAAACACCGGTGGAAATAATTGTGTGGAAGTGTGAACATGGTTATTGCCACTCATTGTACTGTATATATTGTATGTATATGTGCCATCAAGTACTATTCTTGTTTCACTGTCTGTGTGTGTGTGTGTGTGTGTACTGTAACTCTCCCAACCTGGTACCAGCTACAGCTCCGTCATTCTTCCCCAGAGGCTCATCCAGCTCGACACCACACCAGTCTCCCTTGGCAAAGTCTGTCTCTCCTAGGAAACGCACTACACCCGCCTTTGTTCCACCCACCTAAATCAACATTGCCTCTGTTAGTAATACATCCATTACATTAGGGTGTTTCATATTCTTCACATTAGTCCTAGGAATATAAATAAAGTAATAATGATTTTCAATGGCATTTTAGCATACGTTGTATATTTTCAATGTCATTTTAAGAGCATTTTAGCATACGTTGTATATTTTCATAAGAGAAAATATTGATCAGTAATATAAGCTGCTTATGTCCAACCAGAGAAATCGTTTCTGCTTACCAGGACTCGGTCCCCGAGTTTCAGGACTCGTTTGGCCTTGGTGGAGTCTGTCTCAGAGAGATTGGAGACTGACTCACTGGATTTCAAGCCCTTGGCCCCAGAGGCAGGTGTGGCAGCTGGGGCAGAAGTGGCAGCTGGGGCAGAAGTGGCAGGGGTGGCGGGGTTGGCGCTGGCAGTCGGAGCAGGCTGTTTGGGTGTTGCAGGCGCACCGTTGGCATCCGGTTCTGCCACTTGTGTACGGGACAGCTTGGAGGGGCGGGTGAAGATCCCATGCTGATCCTCGCACTGGAAGTAGCGTACCCCTGCCACGGAGCCATCGTTCTTGCCGATGGGTTCGTCGAGAACGATGCCTGCCCACTGGCCAGGCGCAAACTGTGTTCCTCCCACAAACTGCACATAGCCAGGCTTGTTCCCATTCACCCAAACACGCTCGCCTATGCGGAAGTCACAGGCCACGGGCGAATCCTGGGGGGCAGGTGACCCACTGGTAGTGGTTACTGGGGGGACCGGCTTGGGAGCCGCTGACAAACAGAACATAACAGACATGAGTTTAAGGGGAAAAAAAGGGAAACAAGCAAGCTGTTCATTCATATAGAGATATATGTTTGTGTAGGAATACATTTCATACATAAGTATATGTATCTCTGGGCTGCTGATGGAATACATATTGTTAGCAATGCATCACCCAAAACTCATGGCACACAATTACATTTTCCATTTGGTTCCTGCATCTTAAATGAAACCACATTTCTTCCATTTAAAGGTTTACTCAGATTTGTTTTTTCGATGGGAATGTAAGGGATATGGAGGTCTCACCAGATGAGGGTGAAGTCTTGGCAGGGGGACTCGGCCTGCTGATTTTGGAGGGGGGTTTGAGGCCGCTGGGCTTCCCTGTGCTCATGTCTCCGAGTGTGGTCCCCTCACACCTGAAGCTATGCTAACCTGTCCCCAGCATCCACCTGCACAGATTAACCCTGTCCCCAGAAATCTAACTGGACTAAATTAAACAACACAGACCATACAAATCTGCAGCTTAGTTAAACTCACTTCTACATGAAATGATGCTGCTATTCCACCTAATCCTGACAAAAGAGCTGTGGCAACTCACCCAAGCCTAAACATCTAACTTCAAAACCTGAAACTGACCCTCCAAGTCCCCACAATCTACAGGGTTGTGCAGTCTCATTCAGCCATCTGGATGTGATTCACTTTCAGGCATGATGAATATGGAAGAAAAATGTAAGAAAAGCACAATTACTCCATTGTTCTGATTATTGTTGCATGTGATTTAATAAAAATTTAATGGGATTCTTCATGCTTATCTGTGTTACCAGGTCAAAAATGTGCGCACATATGAGCGCAACAAAGGCTTTGGATTAAAACTATTTTCACATATTAAGATATACACACATACACCAAAATAAAAACATAATAATAATAATAAAATCATCAAATGAATGTCCAGTCTATGTATCAAATACTATATTATATTTAGGGTGCTACAGCTGAGACACTGTTGTAATTACATTATGAAGAGACAGGATACGAGTGACATGAATGTACGTACTGAAAACAAGCTGGTTTCTCAAAGGGGCGTATGATGGGGAACTTGCTGTATGGCTAGGATTAAGTCTGAAATCTTTTGTTATATACGTATATGCTATATATACATTCTTCATTTCCACAACACGCTTATCAGATAGCAGCACGTACAATAGATTTGGTAACTAAAGTGCCCCAAACAAGACACTAGGAGCAGATGCTGTAACTGGTTCTGCTAGCTAGATACATCGGCATAATCCCAAAGTCCCAACTACCAACTTTGACAGATGATAACAGCCCTTGTGATAACAGAAGTTTAATGTCTTACGCCAGGCACCTGCTGTTCCTAGATCAATAAATTCAAATGTGCTGTGCTTGTTCAAGCTGGCTAACCAGCATGCCACTACTATTGCCAGGGGATATTTTTCTAACGTTAGCGCAGGTTAGCAGTTCAGCTAACTGATTAGCTAGCTATGATAAAACCTTTGGTGTCTCTTCAGTTACATTAATTGACAGTATCAGACAAAACAGGTCTATGACTGCCTTGGAATGTTTCAAAGCTTACCGTTAACCGCATTGGTTATATCTGACTACTTGATGCAAATGGTTGGTATTGACTAACGAGTCCAAGGAAATCTCTACAGCTAGCTACAGATAACGTAAGACAGTGTATTCATAATAACACGCCCGTGTACAAACAGAGTAAACAGAAACAAAGGAGAAGAACGGCACAGTATACCACATTATGGTGTTTAGGAAAAGCTTTAAAGTACGAGGTCTTCTGACTTACCGTTGCAATTTCTAACAGCATTAACACCCACACAAACTCAGTCCCGTTACTCCTTCAGTGCACTGTTCTGTCAGTGAGGATATGATGACGTAATGCTCCCGTGTGTATTTACAGTCAAAAATAATACGCAACTATGTGAAATGTATGACTACGTTGATAATCTAGACGGCCTCCTCAAATAACTATGAATAAGAACATTTGATTTTGGGTGAATCGCTCACATATCAAAAATAACAGTTTTTCCATTCGGGTGAATTGAAATCTGACACCTTATGTGTTGGCATTTCCGTTAGAATACTTTCACTGAAAATGCCCAGCCCAACCAGTAGTCTCCAAAATGCAATGCAACACATACATCTATTTAATCAGTCATGCCAATGAATAAATAAATTATGCATGAGTAGTTGAATATTATAGGCCTAGGCCTACAGATATATCTTGCAAAGCCAGCACTGAAAAAAATATAGGCTACAATGGGAAGCTTGTCTGTTAAGGCCGTTTTTCATATTTCCCTCCATCACCTTAGCCTATGACCTGAAGCATAGTTATCATAACCAATCAATTTAACATATATTTTTTATAGTAGCATGTAAGTAAACATTTAATAAGTAAAATTTACTTGCATTGTGCATTTATCTCCAAAGTCACAAAAGCATTCAAAAGTAAGGAGAGTAACAATGACAGATAGCTTAGCCTCCAATAGCTTAAAAGGGGGAAAAGGTATCTATACAAAAGACACACGCAAAATCTGTGGCTGCCAAATGTCAGCTGGAATAGGGGTGTTTTGAGAAAAGAAAAACAGATGTTGCAATTTTCAGTTAGTTCAGTAGACTGTCATATGCCTTGATGCATATGTACACACTAAACATGGTCCCCTATCTGTGCAAGCCAAAATCATGGTGTGTTCAGAAGTTCCTTGTTTGAAGACCATAGAGGTCACAAAGAAGTGTAATGGCATGACATGTACATAACACACAATGGAGCACTCAAAACTTTAAAAATGGTGCCACTTTATAATGGATTCTGTATTTAACAGGGACACATTGCAAAGCTGCCAGGAGGGGAGTGATATGTTCTTTTTTCCTTGTGCCACTTAGTAGTCTGGCTGCTGCATTTATGGACCAGCTGTAAGGGGGAAAGATAAGATCCACTATAAAATATATAAAATATCCAATATAAAATCCAGGTAGTAAGTAATCAGTCTGGAAGTAATAAAAGCATGTATGACTTTCTTAAAGTCTGTTGTGGAGCAAAAAACAGCTTTTCTACAGCATTTATTTCCAAATGGAGCCTATTTGAAATGCAGGCAAATTGCTTCAAATAGTGTTCAGAAAAATGACCATCATTTTAACCATAGTTGAAATTATTTAGCACAGAAAATACTTCAGGTACGCAAAAAAATCAACAAAATGTCTTGATTCTAATAACATACTATAGTACAGCACTGAAGTTATTCGCTGTTTCAACATATAAATATGCTATAAAGGCAAAGATATTAGCCCCACAAGAAAGGGTAACCCTCAGAATATTCAAACTAAACTACACCTAAACTACAAATAGAAGGCTATGAAAATTAATCTTGTACAGATGATTAAAAAAACTCCAGAACTGTGTCCAGTCCACTTATAACATTGGACACATGAGACAAGATTTTCTATCCTTCAACAGATAGATTATAAAAAAGAAAAAGAATTTCAAGGTGATATAATTGTACCTCATAAAACAAAGCTCTGACCCTGATTGTGAAAACAGTAACCTATTCAGATAGCCTTCATATAGCCACATAGCACAGCATAAAATAATAATTATCACAAATTCATTAATAATTCATGCATTAAATGCTTTACCCTGGAAGACATGCATGATTGTTTGCCCTGGTGACTGAGTAAAAAATATATACATACTTAATTATTATTTTGACTGTACTTGTCCAGTAGAAAATCTACCATATATTTCTGTAATTTCAGTAGTTAACAAACAGAACACATTATTTCTCTGATTTTCACAGAAATATTACAAATTCACCAGGCCATGTTTTCCTCAGAAATAGGACGGTGCACTTACAAATGATCATTGAGGCTTTCTGTGATATTGAAGAAGTAAGTGCATACAGTAAGTCTCCAAAAAGAGCAAGAGGAATTGTTTACTCAGTTTTGTTTACTCATTTGTTGTTTCTTTAATCTTCCTCACAGATATTCAATTGATCCCATCATTCTGCTTGAATATGTTATAAAGTATAAATAATTTTCATGCATTCTCAAAATGTCAGACTTGCCCTGACACTGAGAAAGGTCTGCTGTGGGTTTATTTCATCTTCCTCCTGTAATGGTCTACAGAGAATTTTATGCCAGACCTTCTGGATGGTTCCGCTGAAGGTTGAGCTGGAGAAATAGTACACCACAGGATTCAGGACACTGTTGAAGTACGTCAGGCACACAGTGGTGTAGAAAGCCAAGTTGGCCTGTTCAAAGTGACAACACTCGTTGTACCAAACCCTCAGGATCCACATGGCCATACGAGTAACTGTGCTTGGGAGGAAGCAGATGATGAATGTCAGGGCAACAGTAAGAACAAAGAAGATTGCTCTCATGATCCTTCCCCCAGTGTCCAGTGTCTTGGTCTTCAGCTGTAGCGTTATGCACACAGTGCAGAATGTGATTGCGGCAGGAAGGAAGAACTGCATGAGGTAGAGGATGTCATGCCAGATACTTTCTGCTGTTTGGTCCATACAGATGTTGAAACTTTCACACTGCTTTTGGTCGCGAGAGGGTAAAGGTGTGAGGATGCAAGTAAGTAGGCAGTCATGGGAATGATGAGGATCCAAAGGCTGCCACACACTAGCATGGCATGACTCAAGCCCAAGCGGTTAATCCGATTGTGTGGGTGGACGACCTTGAGGTAGCGGTCTACGGCCACAGCTGTGAGGAAGAAAATACCAGTGGCTCGATTGGTGGCCAGCAGGAACATCAGGATTCGACACATGGCATCGCCGTATATCCAGTCTTGCTTCCGCAGGTAGTAGTCAGCCCTCAAGGGCAGGCAGAAAAGCACTATGGTGTCAGCCACAGCAAGGTGTGCCAGGTAAATGGAAGTGGTTTTCCAGCTGTCCACATGGAAGGCGAACATCCACAGAACAAGTCCATTCCCTAGCAACCCAAAGATGAATTCCAGGATAAGAATGGGAGGCAGCACATCATCCAGGATGGGGGTGCTAAAATTGCAGCAATTCTCCATGACTCCAACTCTGTGAACACACCTGACCTGTGAACGCATTCCAGCGTAGCCTATTCTGTTCTTTGGTCTGCAGGTTGGTGACTGAAGAATATACAGCGCTTCTGTGTTTTCTCACATGCAAATAAAGTTGAATGAAGTTACAAACGAGATAGGACCAGCAAAATGATGAGCTAAGGACATCAAGGAAAATGGTGACACTCATGGCAGATACACCTCTAGGGACCATATAGAGTGCACAAGAGATTTTTCTTACAAAAAAAACAACATTATCACCATCGTCCAGTATGGAGTTCAAATTTCAAATTCCAAATTCTTGAAAAAGTTATGAAAACTGTTGATAGTCTTATGTTTTGTTGATATGGACTCAATGGAAAAGCTTCCCACTCCATAAGCGCTTTTAAGACTTTTGGAATCCTGCATTCTGATTGGACGTTGTTATCCTATTTATTTATTTTTTGTATTTGCATATCTGCATTGTGATTGGCTAGTGAAATCTCTGAAATCTGACTGATTGTTGGGATGCAATTTGATTAGCTATTGAATCACTGCTACTTGATTGGTAATTGGAGTCCTGCACGTGCACGTCGATTTGCTGTTAGAATCCTACAATGATTAGATGATTACAGAATAGATTTTCAGCTGCCACTCACCACCCTAGGAAAAAGACTGAACCTGGTTTGGCCCCCCAGTAAAAAATATCCTGACTTCCTGATAGGGACTAGGGACTTAAGGAACTGATTCATATAGTCTATGTAACATGAGAATGAAGTCACACATTTCTGCAGAGTCAATTACAGTAACAAAGTTTTTTGCCATGGTACCATTTGCCTTTTGGCATGCAAACTCACAGAATCACGTGCCTCAGCTTGTTTTGTTGATGTTTAGGATATTTGCAAATTTTGCATATTCATCCTACTGCTTGGAATGCAAAGCCACATGGAAATTTATTTAATGCCAGGATGGAGTAAACGACACGCCACAAAAATTTTGAAATTGATTAAATAAACAGTTCGGTCCAGTCCACCCTTTGAACAGCTATTGGTACCTGAAGCACTCCCAAACTGATGCTGGTCCATCTCAGTATCTGTCATGCTGCTTGCTTGCCACCAGTCACTTTGTCCCAGGATATCAATGTAAAAAAGAATGTAACTCTATTAATAAGAAGTAAGCACTCTTTTTTATTGACATGGAATGAAGAGGTTAACAACACTGAAATTACAATTTGACCATTCTCATGTGACCACAAGATAATATATATATATATATGTGGATTTTTTCAAAGAACAGTGAGGCACATAGACAGAATCCTCTTGCTACATTTTATGGAAAAGGCTTGAGGACAGAGAATGCACACACACATACACCACCACCACCACCACCAACCAAAACTCACATCACCTTCTAAACCACGGTGTCCCTTAAATCCCACACTTAGTTTTGCGCTTCATTTTTTTAAAAGGTTTTGCATTTTATTATGTTGGTCACATGAAGATATATGACATGTGAACTAACAGATAACGTTATTCCAGGGTTACCTTTATGGTGAATGCAAAATGCATGCAAAGCTAATGGTCACTACATATAAGGCTGTTAAAAAGCCTTATTAGCCTTATTAGTCAAGAAGTTTGTTGCCATTCCTTTCTAATTCAACTAGGCAGCACATATGTAGGAAACATATTCAAGGCAATTATATACCATATAATACAATCAAGGTTGCCTAAGTACATGCATTTTTGACAATTGTATATGACATTTTCTCAGTGTTTGACAATATTCCATCATATTTTGTCTCCTTACATACACTTGCACTTCCACTGTCATGAAATCCCATATTTTAATTCCACATATTCACAGGTCTGTGAGCTATGCAATAATTGTCTGTATAATAATGTATAATGCAGTGTATTGCATCTGTAAAAAATAGAGTTCTGATTGAAATATCTCATCTTATGTCCCATTTGATGCTACACTGAGATTACCATCGTTAGTTTGTTCATCTTCTGTTTCCTTTCCAAGGAGCTTACAAAGAAGGTTGCGGATAGGTCTTCTGAAGGCAGGGCTGGAAAAGTAGTATAGCACTGGGTTCAGGACGCTGTTGAAATAGGTAAGACAAAGCAAATAGTAAAATGCTTCACTGAGCCCTTGGAAATGTGAGCAGTCATTGTACAAAGCCCTCAGGATCCACACTGCTATGCGGGACACTGTGCTTGGGAGGTAGCAGATGATAAAGACTAAAACAACAGCCATCATAAAGTACACCGCTCTACTGATTCTGCCCATAGAGTTGATAGCGTTGGACTTCAGGTGAGCTCTGATGCTCAAGGTGCAAAAAGAGACAATGCCAGCAGGTATGACAAACTGCAGTACAAAGAAGATTTCAGGCCACATGTGGATTGGGGAGAAACCCATGCAGATAACAAAGTTCTCACAGAGAAGATGATTGCCTTGGTAGAACAGGTGTTTACCTGTGACCAGATAAACGTTCATGGCAACAATAAATACCCACAGGCTGCAGCAGAACCTGTTGATGTAGCACAGGCCCAAGCGGTTCATACGATGCTGGGGATGGACTATTTTGAAGTAGCGGTCAACAGCCACAGTGGTCAAGAAGAAAATCCCTGCTGCACGGCAGATTGTAAACATGAAGAGATTGATCTGACAGAAGGTGTTGCCATAGATCCAGTTTCGGCCTCTGATGTAGTAGTCGACTCGGAAGGGCAGGCAAAGCATCATGGCTGCATCAGCAGCGGATAGGTGAGCCAGGTAGATGGAGTGGGACTTCCAGGTCTCAGTGTGGGAGGCAAACATCCACAGGGCTAACAAGTTTGACATAAAACCCAGCACAAACTCAACGACCAGGACAGGAATCAAAACGTGGTCAAGTACTGGTGTCCTGAAAACACAGCATTCTACTTCACCACTCACGGTAGAGTTTCTCTCCATGAGGCTAAAAGATTTGGAGATCTTGGAGAGAGATTGCACCTTGGTTTAACTCTGCCTTCATGAGACTGTGTCTACATTCCAGCTTTTGTCGCATTCTGGGTGGACTTTACCTTTATTATTACACACATGCAAACATGTGTGTGGCCACTGTTTCCATTCTCATACCATTGACACCTAGGTGATTAATCAACATTGCGCTGTCAACATTGCATAACCATGTCGCCATATGGTGAGGAAGCTGATAATAGTTGATAAGATCCAAACTAAATGAATACAGATGGTATGGATACTAACTGATGGGGGGAGTTTAAAGGGTTTAAAGGGTGCAGGATTTAAAAGCAATATGTTGATCTTCTGTCCTGATTTTGCCAAGAATTAAAAATAGATCTCCTCAGATGATCATTGGAAATGAGTTTCGATATTTAAATTTGACTTCATGAGACTTGTAATGATAAGTAAATACCTAGTTTTCTGCAACATCAGTTTATCAGTTTATTGTATGAAAATAGTTGACTGTCTTGTGGGCAAATTACACTTTTGGTTTCTTTTGCCACTTTCTTTTACATTTAAATCCTATGTAATACTTGCCAAAATTAGGCACAAATAGACTACCTAATGCAGCCAATGCAGACTCACTATAAGAGGTACACAAATACACAAGTATTACATGCAAAACAGCCTTTCTTCTTTCTCCCTTTCTCCCTTTAAATCCTTTAATGTTTCACTTTGAACTTTGCACTTTGATAAGATACCAGCCTTGGCCAGACCGATGGATTTGAGCAACTAAACCAGCTAGTATCTACAACATATTCTAGTAGCTAAAACAGACGGAAAAAGCAGGCACACCACAGAAGAATGGAGGGCAAGACAAATGGGCTTCTTCGTCTGAGGATAAGCATTAACAATGAGGATCCTCTTAAAGGTGTCATGAAGATGCTGGAGATTCTGAGGCCACAGTGGAGGACAGAGGACATTAAGAAAAAGGCAAGTTTGATTGTGTAGTGTAGAGTTTGCTGCCCCAATTTTCTGCCTCTTTTGTCCATGGCAAAGGAAAGGTCTGTTGGTCAGTGCTACTCATACCAGTGTCACTTTCTTAAACCTATAAACACAGAATGTGTCAGTGTGAAGACATCACTTTATGTCTGTGCTCGTAACAGGTCTTTGTAATGTTTTCATTTTCATACATAGGCTGGCTGTTTTTGAGAATACAGTATTCAAACTGTGGCTGTGAGCAGCAAGAGAACTCATTAAACATTACTTAGTTTGGGCTACTTTTAATTTTGGTTTTAGACATCCTCAATGCGCAATAAAGATGGGACCACATAATTTAATTATGGCAGTGAGTAACTATGGACTTATACATTTTTTAAGTATTTAGCATTTTGGTGATTGTCCTCAGAAAATAAGTGAACATAAATTGTGAACATAAGATCAGTCAATAGAAGCATCTGCTATGATTTCCTGCAAAGTCATAAATAAGGCTTTGAATGTCCTAGCTCCTAGTTCACATGTTGACAACTCACAAGCATTTTAATTTGTGGTCTTCTCAAATTTGTTTAGGTCTTTACAGAGGGTATCACCAACCAGTTGATGGGCTATTACACAGGCCACCTACGGTCATCTGATGACGTGGTCCTGGTGCGGGTGTATGGCAATATGACAGATCTCTATCTGGATCGGCAGAGAGAGATGGAGATATTTCAGATACTTCATGAACATGGCTGTGGCCCCAAGTTGTACTGCTCCTTTGAAAATGGCATTTGTTACCAGTTTATGCAAGGGACAGTACTAGATGACACATTACTGAGACAGCCAGTTGTTTACAGGTAGAGTTGAATTAACTGTGTTATTTGTTGACCTGAATTCTCTTCGAAAGGATTTGGGCTATATGCACAGGTGGCACGGGCACTTGCAAAAAAAAAAAAAAAAACTATGTATAAATGGCATTCAGACAGCGGCCCATGGGTTAATTTTCTATCCTAAAGCTGGGTTATTCCAAGAACAGCTCTTATTAGGCCACAGCCCTTCCATTTTGGTGAAGACCAAAAATGCTGTGTCAGGATGAATAAACAAAGCACAAGTAAAAGTTGTGGCTGATGCTGGTAGCGCTAAGTGTTTAAATATAAAGCAAATTAAGTATCAGAAAAAAACAATATAATAGTTAACGTGATGTGCTTCATGGCACTTGTTTCAATATATTATTTAAGGGTACTACCTATATTATAATGGATATCTGACTGCAGAAGAAATGGCAAAAATTCCACAGCATCAAGCCAGGAAATGGCTCTTACCCTCAGGCTTTCCTCTGGACAAAAATGGCTCATTTTCTTCAGCTTGTGCAGGATTCTGAAAACAGTGAGATGCCAAGGTGGGTCAGCACAAAGCTAAATCATTTATAATCTTTATTGTATTATTAATATAGATTAATAATGTAGAGAGATCTTTAGACTATTTGCATTTTTGTGTTTAGCTTCTGACAGTCTTGTGAATGATACTAAAGAGTAGTTATTCAGACAGTTACTGTCTGAATAACTATAGCCACTTTCACATTATTAATCTCTGAATGATCTGTTAATGGTCAATCTGTCATTGACTCTGGGCGAAGATCATGTTGGGCAATAATTTGGCATGCCCATACACAAGCTAAAGCATTTTACCGGTACTCTTTCATACACCAGTAAACCAGCAAGACAAAACCATTTTATGGTGGCTGGTATCAGCTCTTACTAGAATTGACTGGTTAGCTGGTTGGACCATCAGCTGGATATGGCCGGCTAGGTGGCACGACCAACAAAACCAGTTACTGAGGACATCTGGTGTGAATCAATCAATAGCCTTGTTGTTCGAGGTCACTGAGTGCTGTCGGTAGGAAAAAGAACCAAAAAAATGTATTCAACATAGAGCAAATAGTGAACAGAGAGTTTTATAATTGAATGGGGCATAGCAAAACTGAGAAACTGAGAGTGAGTTTCTGTGACTCATTCAGTTAGTGTTAACTGTCAATTTCCTATCTGGTGTATGTTGTATCAAATTTTCTCAACCCAGTTCCCTTGCAGAGAAGATTAAATATTCCAGTGGGAAAATAAATGAAAAATAAAACTAAATCTAGCTGGTTAACCATCTTGAGCTTTTTTCAGCACTGATGGTTTCGCTGGTTGGTCACTAGGTAGATATGCTGGTGACCAACACATTGCTGAAGCAGGCTGGTGTGGACAGCCTATCAAGCTGGAAATAGCTGGCATACTATGGCCAAAACCAGCTATAACCATCATGACCATCAATGCAGTGTGTGGTGTGTCATTCTTCAATGACCCTCAAGCCCGCTAAACCATCAAAACTCATGCTCATTTGGTCAAGCCAACTTAATCCAGTTTATGCTAGTCAAGCTGGATATATATGGTGCCTGCAACTGACTCTTTTTTGTCCACCATCCCAGTTCTTTACGTCTGCCAGCAGCTACCAGTGTGGAGGCCCTGAAAAATGAGATGCACGAGTTAGAGACGACTTGGTCACGTTTACTCTCCAACAGTGCTGTGTCATAATGACCTTTCACCCAAAAACGTCATCTACAATGACGTCAATGGTTAGTTACATTACAGTTACATTTATGCATTCAGCAGATACTATTATCCAAAGTGACTTACAAAAGAGGATACCATTCAAGCTACAGTACAATGACAAACTAAGAGTGCATATTGCTAACATGAAATGTGCAGTATTTTGAGATGAAATGCAATAGTGTGATAAAAACTGTAGTATGGAGAGAGTAAGAGTAAGAGAGTAAATGCATTCCTGGTATTCAGAAATTTAAGCCAGGAGATATTCTTGTAAGAGCTGGGTCTTCAAGAATTTCTTGATGATGGAGAGGGTATCTGTTGATCTGGTAGCACTTGAAACACATGAAAAGAGTCTGGACTGACCTGTGTGAGGCTGTGCTAGATAACGTTCCTTGGAGGAGCAAAGTGACCGGTGGGTGACAGGGCTTTAAGAGATTACGCAGGTAGATGGGAGCAGAACCATCAATCACCCTGTAGGCCAACATCAGTGCTTTGAATTTGATGCAAGTGGCTAAGAGTAGTCATTGGAGTTCGATGAACTGAGGTGTAGCTCTTTTTGGCTGGTTGAAAACCAGATGTGCAGCTGCATTCTAGATCATCTGTAGCGGTCTCACAGTTTAGGCTGGAAGATCTGATGGGAGGGGATTGCTAAATTGATAAATAACCAGGGTCTGTACCAGGAGCTGGATTTCATGTTAGGATAGGTACGGCCTGATCTTCCTTTGATTCAAAGCCTCAAATACACAGAAATTTCCACTTGTTGTTAATCTCACAAAAGGTCTCACAGAATTGATAGACCACTTATCTAAACAGTGTTCTATGCAAATTATAGGCTCTGAAAATTACAGGCTCTGTGAAATTCATTGACTATGAATATGGTGATTTTAACTATCAGGCCTTTCATATTGCCAACCATTTCAATGAATATGCAGGTGGGAAATATACCAACATCAGTTGCATATGTTGTTGCATGTGTACATTTGATCCTTTTAGAATCCGTGGTTTTGCCTTCAATGGATTTTGCAGGTTTAAGCACCACAGATTACAGCCTGTTCCCCAGTTTGGAGATCCAGTTTGACTGGCTGACATCTTACCTAAAGACATATAAAACCCATTCAGACACAGACACCATGGTATCAGAACAGGATGTGAAGAAGCTGTACATTACAGTTTTCTCTGGTGAGTTCATTATGATTAAGACCCCCCCCCCCCCCAGAAAAAAAAATGGTGGTGCGCTCAACAATCTTTGATATTGAAGTCTCTCACAATTCAGAAACAAAAGTAGTGCCGTTAAACAGCTTAGAATTATCTAGATGAAGGTAGCGCAAATGGCACAATAGCAAATTTAGCACTGGTATCAGCTGTGTGAAGGAATGCTTAAACCAGCCACTTTGAAAGTCTTCTGTTGCAAGCAGCACAGTTATGGTGTTTTGCTTAAATTATAACGTTATTCTGACATCTTATCATGACATCAGGCTTCACACTTCTTCTGGGCTCTGTGGGCAGTTATTCAGGCCATCAGTTTTGACTTCATGAGGTAAGCCATTCATCTGAATCTTTTCACTGTTTTAAACATGGAAACCCAGAATAAGGCCAAAGACATTTTCAAATGGCCTCTAGCACAGACTAGATTGCGAGTTTTCAACCAAAAATAATTATTCTACAAAATTATTTAAACTTACATTGAATTTAAGGCCATTTGCCTCATTTTGATGCTCCCTTTGATTTCAACCTTCATTTTGCTGGAATCAGTACTAATCAATCTGAATGACTGCCTCATGCCACCCATGAAAAATGTCTTGTCCTTTCCTTTTAGATATGCCAATGACAGATTTACACGTTACTTTGAAAAAAAGGAAGAATACTTTGGGATGTAAAACTCAATGTTAAAGGCCTATTTCTGAGCAAGGTTTTAACAAGCCAATCTAGTATGCAATTAAGAATGTTTAAGAATTTCAAGAGTTTCAAGTTAAGTTATCATTTTTTGGGAGTGGGAATGCAATAAAATTTCTGTCACATGTCCTTCTGTCCTTCCGTGCTTCATTGCATGATTTCTTATGACATGATGGAGAAATAGCTGTTGTCTTGTCCACTTTATACATGAGCATCACTGTACAAATTACATCAGATAAGAATGTATGGACATCAGAGATCTGTTGCATGAACCAAAATTATATCAAGTCTACACACAAAAATCAACATAGCAAGGGCTCCAAAATGTTTTTGACCTTTTTGGAAAAGCAGTCATGAAAAGTTTTAAGGAAAACGTTCAGGACAGGAACCATAAGATACCCAAGAATTGGTATGCTGTATACACAACACATTTTTCCATGGTCATGGTCATACAGTTATTATCAACAAACCTTTCATGTGGTGACACCTGGCTTATGGCAAAACAAGATGCTGTAACACAGCCACTCTACAGGTATCTTTCTTAAAATTAAAATAGTCAGCTGGTCATCCCAGAGAGATGACATACTAATAAAAGCCTATTTTGTGTATTATATCAAAACAGGACTCAAGTCAATTAATTATTTTAAAGGTATATTATTAAATTACAAAAGGATTTTCTTTTAGTACACAATGGGTCATTGGATGGAGATTTAGAGAGGTGATTCTTGCAGTTAAAGAAGGACTGTACAGTTCACAAACTACTGACAGCAAAAAATTTATTAGCCTACAGTTTGCGAAGTGAAGTGAGTGAAGTTGTGTAAGATGTTCACATAATAGCAGACCTTTGGCAACCAAGAGAGAAAGCAGCTATCGAGAACTGAAACAAAAGAAAAATGCCAAAGAAGTGGCCAAGTCCACCGAGCGACTCTCTATACAGTAAATAAAATAGATATAAAATGACTTTTAATGTGAATGTGTACATTTGGCCAGGTTGTTGTGTCACATCGCATCCATTTCAGTAAAAGTGCATGTTGGGTCTTCACTTCTTGACTTCTCCAAGATCATCGATGCTGTCATCATCCACCTGCAAGAGATGGCATGAGGGAATATATGAACTGAAGCCCACATCAGATTTTACTTCATCCTACCCTTAGAAGGACAACTACACAGAGACCACAGTGACTCAGCTAAAATCGGTTTATGTCAGGTCACAAAAGCCATAGAAATGGCACTGAACTGCAATTGTGAAGTGGCCTGGACAAAGACTATTTGTTGCTCGTTGTTAAAAAACGCGGACACACAAACAGTTGTGTTTGGAAAATTATGACTTAACGCTCTCTGTAGAACACAAATACGTAAGCAGGACAAAACCAATACTTTTAAGAAGCAAATTCATTCAATCTCACAATTAAGTCTATAAAAAGAAACAATCAATTGAAAAAAGTCTTGACTGTTCATGTGATTTGTAGCATATGAAAAGATGAGGAGTGTAGTGTGAACTAAATCCACCCTTGTTGAAGTTATTTACATTACATTACATTAGATCTGAAGTCTTTTTCTTTAACGTGCCAAAAAGTTACAAACAGCACTGGAGCACAGAGACAGAAAAAGCCTTCAATACAAGTGCAAATATATTTACATCTACATGTTCCAGTAATTTTTCTAATATCAGCACCAGTAATAGGTCTACAATCAGGTCTACAATAATTAAAAGCAAACATAGCCTAATAACATTTCTGCAACAGCTGACTTGACAGCGAATAAAGGTGCTAATATTACACATAACTAAATAGTGGTCAAAGTGCAAAGTCTAGAAAATAAAACAAATTTAATAATGAGGCAAACTTCATCAACTCATTAAACACCACAAGTCAGATCCTGAGCCTAAACACTCATGGGTCAGCTCAATACTCCCACCAGCAGCTTTACGCAATACTCCCAGACAGTAGCTTTACTTTAGGAAAGAGACACTTGGCTCATGGGGTGACTTACAATGAAAGTTTACAAGGACACAAGGAAGGTTTATTGTCACATGCATATAGTTACTGGGTGTACAAAATGTAGTGAAATTGTGTCTGTTTTTCAGCACATAAAAGGGGGGGAGGTAAAGTGCATATAGTGCAGTAAGGAAGGAGAGAGGAGGAAATTACAATACTGTCACTGAGAACTGTGAGTAGCACCCAATAGCTCAACTTAGCTGAAGCGCAGCCATAGTGGGACCAAAGACTCACCTCAGGCCACTTCTCTTGGATGACATCAATGATGTCGTCTGTAAAGTCACCCTGAATGATGATCTCATCCTCTGCTGTTACTGAGGCACCACAGGAGAATTTTTGCGCAAAGAATCTCTGAGCTTCTTTAAGGTCTATGTCTGTTCACGAGGGAAGAACACATAACAATGATCAGCACAGGTATTGTAAATTAAGCACTCAAGCCAGACATGAATCCCAATGTCCCCACTAAGCTCTAAGTCCTGGGGCCTCAAAGACTTGCTGGCATGGCTGTCTCATGGTTGGCTGATTCATGCCAGTTTCAAACTTTGATGATTTGATTGATGGCTTAGCAGCGACACTGGGATTCAGCCATGGATGATGCAGATATGATGACCTACCAAAAGTTGCTAAGCCGCAAACTCGTGTGACGTATTTCTTTTTAGCCCGTGGGATTTTCGCTATTGTGACTTTCTGGGGCACAGTCTTCTTCTTCTGTTTGATCTGTCCTCGACCACCTGAGAGAGCATTAGAATTAATAAAAATCTAATTAATATGAATGACAACGACCACACCACAGCTATAACGACATGTGCAACAATATTGTTGGGATCACTTTCAGAGCGATTTTTTGACAATCAATCAGAAACCAGACATTAGCTCATTAACATGAGAACAGACTTATGTTTTGTTGGTCAGTGTGGACGGAAATATCGTTATAGTTACAGTTATCTTTATAGTTATCGTTCCAGGTGTGAATGGACCTTTACATTTATGAATTTTAGCAGACGTGTTTATCTAAAGCAATCAATTCTTCAGAGCCAGTCTCCCCTAGAGCAACTTCAGGTTAAGTGCCTTGCTGGGCAGCTGGGATTTGAACCCACAACTTTCCAGGCTTCTAGCATGCTAGCCAGGTTCCTTAACTGCTACACTACCACTGCCCTATTAAAGACATATTACTCAGCTCTTACCTCTCTTCTGTTTCTTCTTCTCCTCCTCTTCTCCAGCAGCAGGGGCGTCCCCTGCCTTTGTCTCCTGCTTAGGAGCATTCTCTGCACAAAAGCATGTTAAGCAGCACATGAGGTCTCCACATCTCACTGTAAACTCTACTTGCTCAATGTACTGCTCGAGCAACTTCACACCCAAAAGAATGCATGAGCCACACAATCTATTCCAACAACAAACATCTATACATTTGCCCATCTCCAAATATCAGCTCTAGACGACCAAATTACAAGTGCATGCCACAGTTTACATGAGTTTGGCAGCCTACATACAATGTTTTTTTAACAAAACACTGTTTTCATTGGTCTTTTGTTACTGTACATATGTTGTAATATGATAAGATGTAAGAATAATGGATATGTCGTCATTATTATTATTATTACTGTATACAAGTGTCATATTTGATAAAAACAAAAGGATGGCCTAAGATGGTGGATGCTTACCCATTGTCAACCTTGCAAACTCATTGGGGAAGTTTTTCTCCAGCCATTGTCTGCATTTAGCTGGTTCTGGCATGTACTCACAGTACTGAAAGAGAAAAAATCTCTCATCACACCTCTCTGAAATGTAATTCATCATAAGCAGTGCACATAATTGGATCTTTAAGTAGAATTTGCCATTATCAGAATTTGTCATACATACCTCTGTTGGCAAGGTACATACTGCCAAAAGAAAATAACAAATAATTAACATTTTTAACATATAAAAAATAAAACTGTATTGTTAAATAAGTTTCACATTTGTCTTTTCTGTGGTTATTTTTCATTATATATTTACAGCTGTCTTGTCTGTGGTAATTATTCATTATATATTTACAGCTGAACTAATTTACAATTTCAAAATGTTCTGTCAATGGTATTTGACACTGACATTTCATTAAAGACCTTTACATGTAGCAAATGAACATGTCACTCTCCTAAACACAGACACACAGCCTACTTACCTCCACAGTATAGCACCCTTGTTGGGTATTTCCCATCTGGGTCTGCTGAGGTGCGATCTCCTTTACCCTCTGGTGAGCCAGACTCCTCTGTGGTAGCCATGGTTACTCTTCTATGTGTGGAAACACACAGGTACCAATGAGTTATTCCTACTAATTTTGAGTATTACCTGTACAGTGAAGATGCATTCAACCTGACAAGGTTGTGTACAAGTAAATCATCTGCCTTTTGCAATGATATCTATAAGGCTACTAGGTTAGTTCATCAGCTACCTCTAAGCCTTGAGTGTCATCCCCAAAAGACACACAATATCCTGACAAATCTAAATCTAGCCTGTGGAGTAGGCCTGTCTAGAAATGTTGCCATGCCTGCTCTGCAAGCCTACAGACTACGCCTCATAATATGAATCATATTTATTGCAACTCTTTGGTAATTAACTTATATTGGTGAACACAGATGATTGCTGAAAACAAGCATATTTCCCCACTTCGCTGATCCCTGTCACACGTCTTTTGGCACTCCCTTGCCTGAACCTCCCAGCATACTAATGCTAAATCCATGATGTTAACCGATATAACAACATGATGTAATAGGGCTGCCCACTTCCCCACTGTCCACATCAGGAATACAAACTTACCGCATATGTTTCTACTTTAATGTTACAATTCATCAGCCTAGCAAAATCTTGCAATAGCGAAAAATGTTAAATTACTTTTGAACTTGACAGTTTAATGAGCCGGCTTGACAGATGCTGTAGAAAAACATGCCAATATAGCAATACTTACAAATCGTTCTGGAATAACACATTAATCAAGCCATAACGGAACTCTGTAGTGTATTACCGTATGCTAACCACTAGTGCCAACGCCTGGGTCTGGTGGCTAACAGGTTAGCTAACAGCCTGATGGTATGATTTGCCGTGGTACTTCCACCGACTTCCACCCATTCATTAGCTTGCTAGCACAGGCAGCTTGATACCAGAGCTAGCTCATTGACAGGCTTGTCTCAACAAAATTAACACGTACAAACCCATACAGATACATACCCCTTAAATGAAACCTCGGTGTTACTTAAATCTGCGTAAAGTCTTAAGCATTATTGTTCGAAATTTCAGAAAAGTGATTCTAGACAACAGGAATTACAAGGCTTGAGCACACCTCCACAGGCTGCTATGGCTGTGGGTCCTGAACCGACGCTTGGCAAGGAAACAATAGATCCTTAATGTTTTGCCTGATTAGATATTTTAGTTACACTAACTACAATTACATTATAGTGTGATTGTGTCCTACATAAATTATGTATTACATACAGCAATATACATATTGTTAATTAAAATAACAATAAATTAGAATTTCTTCCAATATTAGTACTACTTTTACGACAGGCTCGTGTAGTAACTCCTACAGCACTCCCAAACATTCCGCCTCACAGTCAGCAAGAAATTTGAAATCTCCGACTAGTTACTAAAACTTCTCTCGACTACCCACAGCTGCAACTCTACACTGTAACCCAGTAAAAACAACCCGAACACCGTAAACCATGATCTATAAACTGTAGCTTTGTTCTGCAATTCTGTGCGTCACAGACTTATTTAAACAAAGGGTCATGGCATTTTGGATGTCCTAAGAAGTCATCCAGGTAATAATGTTAGCTGACGTTGTTAACACTTAAATACCAGATTAGTTAGCTAAGTTGAATTCTAGCTAGTTTAAGCTTTAGCTTGAAACTGGTTTGCACCAGACAGTGAAAGAGCTTCACTTTAGATACATTTCGACGATTTGCAGACGAGTTTGGATAGACGTTTATCACTAATATCTTAATATCAGAGGTATCTCTTCGCAGAGTTCAGCTAATTTATATACCCCATTATTGTGTTGTTATACGTTGTAATCCGGCATCTGAACGATGTTTACACTGAGATGAACCAAGAGAGAAAATGTATTAAACAAGCTGACAGTACGCGGAGATCATCCCTGCAGTCTAGTGGTAAGTCTGATAAACAACCAGTCTCTCAGTATGGATCAACAACAGCATATTTTACAAATGATTCTGAATGTTTTTATGGTTGGAATTGCGTTTTGATTCTCTCCCCAGACTTTCCATCTGAGCCCTGGCATAGCACCCCAGTTAAAAAGGTAAAATTTGATAAACTTGTAAAACAGACTGTTGCATAAGAACAGCATCAGAAGGGCAATTCCATGTTATGGATGAGGCAGAACCTATGCAAGAATAGTATAATTTAAATATGTTGTACTTTTTCATGTAACTTCATGTATACTACAAAATACAAATTATACCGGTGTGTGTGGAATTACCCATAGCAACTAGTGCATGCATCCTAAGTGATGCACCTTTTGATACCTATCTGTGTCACTAGTTTAGAGTTTAGCACATTGCTTGTGTTCCCCAGCACAAGGATGCAAGACCTGACGCTGTGGCTAGTGAAAGGAACAAGATGGTCAGACAAGAGAATGGTGCACTACAGAGTCAGCTTCCCCTTTCAACTTCTCTACCTCTCACACAGGATGGTCAGGTGGGGGTAATACCAAATTATTTACATTTAGTTATTGTGCAGTCATTGACTTTTTCGCACCCACCATCCCACCTTAGGATTTAGCTGAAAAGGGAAAATTAGGACTTTGCTTTCAGCACTCAAGACACTTGGTTGAACATTCTACTCTGTTGCATCATAATAGTTTGTTGGTAGCGAGTTCAGTGCACAGAAATCAGCCATTCTCCTCTATGCCTTTTTGGGTGTAATCATGTCAGCATGCTGCCACCAGCAGGTAACAATATTTGCATCTTGCATACCTTTTGCAGACATTACTTCTGTGCATGAAATGAGTCATAAGTCAAATATGTGCTTTGTTCTTGTGTGTGAGTGAGAGAGAGAGAGAGAGAGAGTGAGTAAGTAAGAGAGAATGTATAGTGCTTTGGTGTCCATGATATCAGCTGCATGATTGGTAATTTATCTTTCATGTGACATATGTTGCTCATGCAGATGATGGTATGTGACCTGGAGAATAGCACCCTCCTGAGGCAGCGGCGGGAGCTGCAGCTCCTGATGGCTGAGCTGAAAGATCGGGATCAGGAGCTAAATAACATGGCTGCTGCGCACCACACGCAGCTGCTTGCCTGGCAGCAGGATCGCCAGCGTGTTCTATTGCTGGAGGAAAGATGTGCACGCCTAGAGGGTGAGCTAATAGGTGGTGCAGTCTATGACATATGAGCAACACAACTTAATGACACTAGTTTTCTAATACCCATCTCCATCTCACCAGCACATACGTGCATGGTGCAGGTGGTATTGGTTATCAGAGTCAGACATAGTAAGGAGAGCAACAACTGGGGTGCTTTGTCCCATAAATTGAATTATGTTTCATGGGACTTGTGGCTCAAGAATAGTCATCGAGAGAGCTATTGTCATGCATGGACATGGTCATACTGCAGAGGTATAGGGCCCAAAGAGCAGATTGATCATCAAACTGTGATGTGTGTGTGCATGTGTGTGTGTGTCTTTTGTTGTACAGAGGAACTACAGCAGCAGCATGAGTTGTTGCGTGCAGTGGGTTGGCGGGCCCGCACAGCTGAGACCCAGGAGCAGAGCAGCCAGAGGGAGCTGAGCACTGCCCAGAAACAGCTGAAGGACCTCAGGCACACACAGCATCACAGCAGCCAGCTGCAGCAGGAGCTGGAGGTATGTTACTAGCCTAGTAACTGTGTTCATAAACTCATAACAGCCTCTGTCCTCAACATTTTACCTTCTCCAATGCAGCACAGCAGCTGTTCATCACCAACTGCAGTATTGCATCACAGTGCCATAATACTATTGTGCAAATTGAAGGAAGCAGCTTTTCTGTCTTCAAACTGGTAAACTGTGTAGTTGTAAGGGTTAATCATCAAGTCTTCTGTGTTATTCACAATAACACATTAGCCTAGTGCTCTTAGTGCAGTAAAATGAAGGTACGTACAGAACAAATGTTAAGAAGAGCCCTAAAAGAACCAAATATTCTAAGAATTTAAGCTTGGTAATGTTGAAAGTCATTGTCTGTCCACAAAAGCAAAATGAAATTTTCAATGTAGGTCTGAGGAAATGTGGGATTTGCTGGAATGATGGAATTTTCCTGTTGCAGGACAGGAATAAGGCTTTGAACTCTGCCATCACACTACTGTCGAGCCAAGTGGGCCAGCTCCAAGCCAGAGAGGAAGAGCTGAGTGCCATGCTCAAACTGAAGGTAACCCAGTTTGGACACCATTCAGTTTTTAGTCTCTAAAGGAAAGGCATTGTTGTTATTGTTGCTTTTTTTCCCAATTCTAGTGTGTTTTCTCCTGTTTTATGTCTAAATACCATTCATTACCTGACTATCTTACATGGAGAGCAAGATTGTTGTAATGGTATACCCATTCTTTATCCAGGACAAGGATGTGACGGAGGCCATCACTCACATCAAGGAACTGTCCTGCCGGCTCAGCATGCAGGAGGACACTCAGAGGGAACTGAAGACACGGAAGAGTAAGGCACATGCCGAACTGGAAGAAGTAAAGCGACGCTACCGTGAGCTCCGGCATGAGAATACGAGGCTCAAAGGTACAGAAGTGTGAAGCTTTGAGATAAGCAACTTTCTTTTTTTCGTGTGGATACTGCTCATTAAAGTCACAATTGATCCTGTAGGATAAGTACAGTAGGTAGAATGATCTGTGAAGTTGTGCAATTATTGTGTACTAAAGGATGCAGTTGTGTCTCTTGTTCTTTTCAAGTGGTGTGCAAACTTTTAATTTGGCTTGTGGGGGGTTGCATAAGCTATCTAGGACTATGTTTGAAAAATGGAAGATGCTTTAAATTATTCAGAAAGGTTGTCATCTTAAGTTGAAGGTAGGAGTGTTGGTTGATTTAAAAGATGCAGTCTGTGTGACTACAGGCTTAGGGAAGGCATAGATGACTTACTGATGCTTTATGTGTGTGTGTGTTTCCAGATGAGCTCCAGGAGAAGACTCTGGAGAATAGCACCCAGAGGGAGGAGGTGATTCGCCTAAAGCAGGAAGCTCAGCTCCTGAAGAGAGACCTGCTGATCTCAGGTTAGGACACAGCATGCTGCACGCACTCCAGACCACAGAGAAGCAGCTTCTCCAAAACATTTTGCAACTGTTCAAAGATTTAAGGGTTCATCTCTGTACAAAGACAACTGACTCTGTGTGTGTGTGTGTGTGTGTGTGTGTGTGTGTGTGTGTGTGTGTGTGTGTGTGTGTGTGTGTGTGTGTGTAGGGGAGGGCGAGAGCTGGAAGGATGAGATGCTGGAACTGTCTCGCTCAAAGCATGAACGCACAGAAACAGAGCTGCGCTACCTGAGACAGGTACCCCTCTCTCATCATGAGATAGGACTGCCCCTGGACACAACTCGGACTACCACAGCCACCTGCTTCTCACAATACCACAGCCTCATGCCTTAGACCATAAAACACACTTAAACAATGTCTATTGACTCATGTGAAAACCTCAATAAATATGAATAACTATAATCTATTGTTTATAATAGAACCCCCCCCCCCCTATTTGTCAATGTAAAGTTGTTGTGAATGTAGCACCAAATTCTTAATTGCTGTGGGTCTTTGACAGGTGTGTGCAAATCAGCAGAATGATTTGCAGCTACTCAAGCTGAACCTGGAAAGTGCCCAGGAGGCCCTCAAACAACAGGAAGCCCAAAGGTCACGTGACAGGTAGACTGCATGAGCTAACTTCCTGTCTGAAGGACACTTCTCTTCCCTGATGTCTTCGTTTCTCTCTTTTTTCACACTGATGCTGAAGATGCTTAGACTGTGCATGTGTGTGTGTGTGTGTGATTGAAGTGGTATAGGTTACTCCGCAGTGGAAGGCATCTTTGAGAGGACAGGAACAGAGATAGAGGCCCAGGCAGGGCGCTCTTACTGTCAGCACAGGGCCATAGAACCTTTTGAGGAGTTCAGGAGAGAGAGAACAGCTCCAGCTCCAGTGACGAAAGAGAGACAAGAGATCTTTCAAGAGATTGTTCAACAGCCCACAGGCAGCTTAGAATCCCCCAAGGTTTTTTTGAATAGCAACACTATGGAGTTGTCTCAGGCTGTGATCTCCACTAGCGAGCCAGTAGGTGGTTTCCCATTTCCCACTGACCCAGTTGGTGCTTTGTCAGGGAAGCAGCTAAAATCTGGATTAGTCACAACTCAGTCTGTAGCTACTGTTGCCTTGGACCAACCCACAAATATAACCCAGCCTACACCTGCGCTCACCACAGCTCAGTCGACAGTCATTAGCTCCTCATTAGCCGAAGCCACCAGCACAAGCCAGCCACAGCCCAGCCAGATTTCCACAGCCCAGCCATATCAGCCTATAATCTCCACAAACCAGCCTGTAACTACCATCTCCACTGTCCAGTGCGTAACCAAGCATGTAGCAATGATCTCCACTGACCAGCCTGTAACTACCATCTCCATAGTTGAGCCTGTAGACACCGTCTCCACAAACCAGCCTGTAAATACCACCTCCATGGCTGAGCCTGTAGGGACCATTTCCACAAACCAGCCTGTAACTACCATTTCCACTGACCAGTCTGTAACTACCATCTCCATGGCTAAGCCTGTAGTAACAATCTCCACAAACCAGCCTGCAACTGCCATCTCCACTGACCAGCTTGCAACTACCATCTCCATGGCTGAGCCTGTAGGCACCATCTCCACAAGCCAGCCTGTAACTACCATCTCCACTGACCAGTCTGTAACTACCATCTCTACAGTCCAGTCTGTAACTACCATCTCTACAGTCCAGTCTGTAACCAAGCCTTTAGCAATGATCTCCACAAACCAGCCTGTAACTACCATCTCCATAGCTGAGTCTGTAGGCACCTTCTCCACTGACCAGCCTGTAACCACCATCTCCATGGCTGAGCCTGTAGGCACCATCTCCACTGACCAGCCTGTAACTACCATCTCCACTGACCAGTCTGTAACCAAGCCTGTAGCAATGATCTCCACAAACCAGCCTGTAACTACCATCTCCATAGCTGAGTCTGTAGGCACCTTCTCCACAAACCAGCCTGTAACTGCCATCTCCACAAACCAACCCGTAACTACCATCTCCGTGGCTGAGCCTGTAGTAACAATCTCCACAGACCAGCCTGTAACTGCCATCTCCACAGACCAGCCTGTAACTGCCATCTCCACTGACCAGCTTGTAACTACCATCTCCACAAAGCAGCCTGTAACTACTATCTCCACAAACCAGCCTGTAACTACCATTTCTACAGTCCAGTCTGTAACCAAGCCTTTAGCAAGGATCTCCACAAACCAGCCTGTAACTACCATCTCCACTGACCAGCCTGTTATTACCATCCCCACTGTCCAGTCTGTAACCAAGCCTGTAGAAATGATCTCCACAAACCAACCTGTAACTACCATCTCCATGGCTGAGCCTGAAGTCTCCACAAACCAGCTTGTAACTGCCATATCCACAGTCCAGTCTGTAACCAAGCTCGAAGCCACTATCTCCACAGCCCAGCCTGTAACTCTCTTTCCTCAAGTAACTACCATCACCACTGACCAGCCTGTTACTACCATCTCCATAGCTGAGCCTGTAAGCAACATCTCTACAAACCAGCCTGTAACTACCATCTCCACTGACCAGTCTGTAACCAAGCCTGTAGCAATGATCTCCACTGACCAGCCTGCAACTACCACCTCCATCGCTGAGCCTGTAGGCACCGTCTCCACAAAACAGCCTGTAACTACCATATCCACAGTCCAGTCTGTAACCGAGCTTGAAGCCACTATCTCCACAGCCCAGCCAACTCTCATCTCCAAAGCCTTGTTAGTCGATCAGCCTGTGGTCCAACCCAAAGCACTCCTCTCCACATCACAGCCAATAGCCAACATCTCCACATCCAAGCCTGTAGATACTATTTTCACAGCCCAGACTGCAGCACCCATGTTCATAAATCAGTCTGAAACAGTGATCTCTACAGCCCAGCCTGTTGCCAAGATTTCCACAAACCAGCCTGTAACTACAATTTCCATGTCCCAGCCTGAAGCCCAACCTGAAACAACAGTTTTGATTGCCCAGCCTGTAGTTTCTGTTTCCAAAGCTCAGTCTTTAGATAATGCTTCTATTGTCCAATCTGAAGTTATGATCTCCACAGCCCAGCCTGTCACTAATATTTCCAAAGTCCAGCCTTTAGCTGCTTCCGCTGCAGCCCAATCTAAAGCCATCATCTCCACAGTCCAACATGAAGCTACTTCCTCCATAGTTTCTATTTCCATGTGTCAGCCTGCAGCTACCAGCTCCACTAGCCAGCCTATGACTACCATCTCCACACACCAGTCTGTTATCACTAAATCTACTTGCCTGCCTGCAGTCAACACATGCCAGCCTGTAACAAGTATCTCCACCCATCAGTGTGTTACCACTGACTCTACTTGTCAGCCTATATTTTCTCTTTCCTCAAGCCAGCCTGTAGCTGCTGTCTCCACGGCCTCACCTGTAGCCTCAAGTTCAATAGGCCAGCCTGTAACTACTATCTTAACTTTCCAGTCTGTAGCTCCTGTTTCCATTTCCCAGTCTGTAGAAGCTACCCCTACAAGCCCGCCCATGGCTACTGTCCCCATAAGCCAGGCTATACCTAGCACTTCAGCAAATCATCCAGTATACACCATCTCCACTGACCATCTGGTTGTAGAGGTCTCCTCCAGAGGTGTCTCCATTCCACCCTGTCCCCCCGAACCACAGCCAAGCTTCAGTACCACTACTCCAGCCATTGCCCTTGAACTGACCCCAGCCAGCAGGCATAGAGAGATGACACATGTGAACAGTGGTACTCAAGATGAGGGTCGTAAGACCAGGGATACTCCTATAGCATGTGAAGAGCCAGTGAAACAGCAGATGGATGAACCAGGTTTAGGTGAAGGTGTGAGAACGGACAGGGGGAAGGGTGAAAGGGGCACACATGAGGAAGAGAAAGAGGAGGAAGTTGTTGTGGTGATGGTGGAGGAAGAGGACTTGGAAGTGGAGGTGGCAGTGATGCTAGATGTGGACTCAGAGTCTGAGTACTCTGTGCAGATGGTGGAAGCTGACCCCGAGATAGATCAAATCTGCAGGGCTTGGTAAGAACAACAGTTAGGTAATGGCATTAGAGAATAGTTTGGAATATTTAGATTGAAATGAGTGCTATGTCAGCACAAAACACGCTTGCTGCTTGCTTGATCACTTCTCACTATGACTCATTTTGTGGTTAGCCCTACCTAAATAACATTGCTGTGTAGATGACAAAAGGCACTGGGTGGAATATTGTTACTGTATGTACACCACTACAGCCTCATTATGGTACCAACAACTGGGGTGTAATGTTTTTCATTATGTTTCATTATGTTCATTATTCATACTGTGCCATTACATAAAGGCATGTAGTACATTGCATAAAATTGAATAACACTGGCTCTGACTCTGCATTTGTCAATAAGCCAAGAGGAGGTGTTGTGTTCCCCTCAACCATCCAGCCCCATCTTATGGAGCTCAGCCAACCCAGGAGGCTCTCCTAGAGCCATTTACCTCACCTCACCAACTTCACCCATACATGTGAGTATGCTCATACACATAGTTGTGTACATCAGAGAACCTAATTACCTGTCACAAATGACCAGTGATGATGCACAGTGATGGGTAATTGTAATTTGTATAGGGTAGCATGTTTATGAGTGTGGTGGTATTAGAGGCATGTACTGGTTGGAGATATATGTATGATTATGCAATTCATTTATTTACTGTTTATCATGATGATGCATAAGGCAACGCTTAACAATGTAAACTAAAATGAAATTCAAGCAAAAACATCTTTGTTATGTGTAGGGTTTTCAGGAAGTAGACTGCTCCTCTACTCAACGTCTTCAGCGTATTCTTGAGGAGTCTCGACAGATGGTAGCCACTTTGGAAGGGTTGTCCCTGGAATCGAAAATCCCCTCTCCACACCTGGTCCTCTCACATACTCCAAGCCCGTCCCACCAGTCATCTTATAGCCCCACTTCCAGTTCTGAAGTCCACTCCCTGAATTACTCTAGTCATTCCAGCAAGCAGACAAGAAAGGTGTGTATTTAGAAATCAATTTAGAAATAAAAATGTCTAAATGTTGCTTTTGACGAGTTGACCAATTCTATTAACATTAACCATTCCAAATGTTGCTTTTTCTTTAGGCTCATCATCTCACCAAGAATAGTTCATCCAAGCCTGGAGGGGATACAAGTCAATAGCGCCCTCTTTTGGAAGGTGTATTACTGCCATTGCCAAACTACTTTTCTCACAGTCTCGAGAGTACCCAGGAACCAGAAACCTATATGCCTCCTTGGTCTGAAAAGCAGGGTTCTGGTGGAGACTTTTCTGAATATGTGCCACGTTTTTTTTTTTACTTTCATAGATATTGTCACATTTCCTCTAATTAAAGTGAAGAACATTTTAAAAACATGTTTTATTTTTAGTAAGCTCTTTTTACATGACTCAAGCTATTTGCTATTGAGATTAACTAATGTTAATGTTTTACGTTGTCCAGACACACTTTGAAATTCTATACATGGAAGCAACCGCAGTGTTAAAACCCAAAGATGTAAACTGCTTTATGTATAGGTCATTTGTAAATATAGAAATGTAAATATTTGTTTATATGCTGAATATATGACCCAATTCAAAACATTTTGTCATGGACTGCTTGTGGATCTGTACTGTACAAATTGTAGTCAGCATGACACTACAACTGAAAATTGGCTTGAGCTTTTGTGTCAAGTCTAGTTAGTTGTTACTAATTCATTTCACCTACGCCTTTTTTTTTTTTTTTTACAAATTACAAACAAATAACGAAAATACTTTTTTAAAGATGATTTTAGTTTTTTTTTGCTGAAAAAAGTGATTATTTTAGCAAGGTGACAAAATGAAAATGTTAATAACCTAGGCCTTGAAGTTCTCTTTGTGTTGGATTTCATGGGCTTGGTTGAAAATATATAATTATATGTTATGATATAATGGTAAGATCACTAAATGCGCAGAAAGTGAAAATATACTTTTATAGTGAAGTGAAGATGCTTATTAGAGGCTTCAAGTCTATTTCATGGTGAGATATATTATTATCTCAGAGAGAGTATTGGAGAATACTCTTACAAACAACAGAATTGGAGTTCATTACCCTTATGGCGTGTTGGCTTTAGCATATAAAGGACAAAAATAACCCAGTGTCTAATGAGGGATCTGGGGTCAGCGTAATAAACGCTTGTCTGCAGGGCGTGTGACCAGGTGACGCATCACAGTGAATGAGCAGTAAAACCTGTCTCTCAGGAATTCTGAGGAAGACTAAAGGTTTTTGCATCTCCACTGTGAACAAACCTGTTATTCTGCTTGAGTTTAGTGATAGAAGAAGCTTCTTTTTACATTTACATTTTACATTTTTATTGCTGAACTTCCTATACCCGATAACAACTAGAAAACCACCCTGAGAGCGCAATATCGGACCACCACCAAAATTGAATCGTCTGTTCCTTGGCCTAATACCCACGTTGTCTGTTTTATCCAAATCCGCGCTGTACTTTTCGAGTTATCTTGCTCACAGAAAGATGGACAAACGGCAGCGAAAACAAATTTGGCGGAGGTAATAAGAAGTGGTGCCGGGCATTAGAAGCCAATTTTTTAACAACAATCGGTTCTTAATATCGGGAACGTTTGACTGCAGTTTTGTCCTTTTACAGCTGATAGTAAACCGAGGGACCCCTCCCCACACACGCCCTGCTTCAGACCCACCCATGAAACTGATGGGTTGATGGGTCAAGGTGGTCCTCATCCTGATACCACACTTGAGCGCGCTAAAATGCAAACCTTTAACCTTCACTAGTGATGACCGACAACAATTAGATATCTAACTAGTGTTTTTTAACAGTGTACTATGACTAACAGTTTGATAATCTTCAGTCATATTACGTAATTTTAACTGTCTGCATAACTCAGCATTGTCAATGCTACTCGATTATTGTCTGGACTTACTGATTTAACTTGAACTATTTGTGGAGACTATAGGTGTGTGCTGTGGTGCTTACGTAGGTTACGCGAGTGCGTGCTGTTTACCAAATACGCACAGCGCATCAGACTTTCGAGACGAACAGGTACACCAATATCTACCCTAAGGGATCCTCACAGCACCAAACGATTTGTCGACTGGACCGGATAGAAAAATGGCCTCAAAATCTAAAGACAAAGAAAAAGAAAAATCCGAGAAGGATTTAGCTGCGGACAAAGAGCGGTTTGTCAAATCACAGGTATGGAATACAGTGTTGTATGCGTAAAAGTTGTTGTTGCCTTGTTTTCAGTAGTCTTCACATTGGAACAATTGGAACAAAATATAGACCTAATTATTGGTTGTGGTTTTTATACAAAACAATCTCAGGTAGTTCACTGTTCTAAAGGTGTTCATTTTGTCTGGGGGAGCCATTTCCTCATGCCATACTAAAACTCACTAAGCTTGTTTGAGATTCTTGTCTGTTGTGTTGCATTGGGCATGTCTATGTGGTAAGATCTGGAACAGACAAACAATGACCATCTTAGGTCAGTAACACTGAGTGAAATTTTCAAGCAGATTTTAAAGTTCTATCATCTCTCCTCACCTGTAGCTGAACAGCATCACCAAATGTATCAACACTGCAGAGACGTCTCTCAAGGAGAAACATGCCCGCAGTATCCTTTGTTGAAAACTACATGTGTGTGAGTGTACTGTATAGCTATGAGTGTCTCAAAATGCAAGTAAAGATATTGTAAGATTAATATGTATTTCAATAGCAGGTGTCTGTGGTATTAAGTTGGTAATCTGTCATTGATAGCAGCAGATGTGTTTGATTTGCCTGTTGGTGCCTTAACCCCCATGCTAGATATCATCTTGGGCACTCACAAGGAGGGTGGTGCGGTGACCTTCTGGTCACATGCGGTGAGCCTCCCCTTGTCCAGCAATGCCATCCTCAGCTGGAAGTACTGTCATATGGTGCATAAAATCCTACGTGATGGGGATCGTAACGTAAGCACAACCACCGGCGTCCATGGTGTCTCCTGACCTGTCTTAAAAATGTTTCAAGTTAAAGGAGATGTAAAACCGTAGACCAGTATGGAAGGCTCTTTAATTATTATGGAGGGTTGTTATTTTGCTTATTCAATATAGTTTACAATCGGCCTCTCTCTCTTTCTCTCGAATGCGGGCTTAGCGTGCAATAAGTATATTGGACATATACTAGATATTTAGCATCCTAATACTATATACTGTAGGTAAATAAATAACATTGTATATGGTCAGTATGCAGTCTTAAGGTGACGCTTCTTTGTGCCTGCAGTGCCTGAAGGACACGTATGGGCACTGTCCTAGCATTAAACAGATGGGTGCACTCTGGGTGAGTATAATTACAAAAAGAAGACTCATTCATAGATCTTTCTCTCTATACTCTGTCTCTCTCTCTCTCTCTCTCTCTCTCAATCTTTCTCTGTCTGTCTCTCCCTTTTTCTCACAAAAGGGTGAGTCTTTAACTCACAAAAATGTGCCTTGTAATGTAATATAGGTTAGAGTATTAGATAAGTTGTCATGATGCTGTTATATCATTTATGACTGTCTCTCCCAGGGGAGTCTCCATGATCGATATGGCCATATTGTTGCTCTGTATGTCAAGTTCTTGTGCATCAAAATTGAATTCCACAAAAAGGTAAGCCACTCTTTCAGCTATTCTAGTTCAGTGCTGCTGAACACAGTTATATGCATTTCAGCAATCCAGTAAAGTGTAAAAGCATGCACACACTGTATGTAAACACACCAACACAATAAAAAGAATTTGTACACAAAGATACTTTGACGTCCTCTTCTTGCAGCACTCAGACATCCCCGTGACATTGGAGGCCTCAGAGGATGTTCTGGACAGAGCCATGGCCATTGACATCAACAGAGTGTAAGCAGATGTGTGTGCGTGCGTGCGTGCATGCGTGTGTGCCCATGTGTGCCCGTGTGTACACATACTCTAAATATTGTCTAATGATTTCTCCATTAGGTATGAAATGACACTAGAGGTACAAGACTATATGGATGCCGCTCTAAAACTTGAAGAAACAGGTGAGTACTTTTCTTTCAAGCACTGAGTGTGGAGAGTATGGAGAGACTAGTATCTACACATCGTCTGTGTATACAACATCTTCCTCAGTGTTTTTGTGCAGTGCAGTATGCCCTGGTAGTGTTTCTCTGCTTTCAAAGTGTTGAATGCTGGGGATGTGTTTGTCTTTGCTTGATTGTATCTACTGCCTCTTTTTGCATTTTTGTAGTAGCATACACTTGGTTATTTGTCCCACCCTGGCAGTAACTGATGATTATGCTGTGTATACTGTTGTCAGTTTTTGGGCAGCTTGATTCCCACGACATCAGCCCGTCCTCGGTAGTGGCACAGTGCCGTCTGGCCCCTCTGGTGCTGGTCATTCAGGACTGCAGTCCCCTCTACCATCTGCTGGTCAAACTGCTCTTCAAACTACACAGCCGTGAGTAGAACTCCTCACTAGCATTTAGTCCATACTTTTTGTTAAACTGTAGATGTGCAGTCTGCAGTGAGGATGATCATATTAGCCTATTAGTTGTACAGTATAATCAGAGTTCCAAGTGTTCTTATGTAAAAAATCAGTTGAGACTAGAGATGGATATCAGATGGGTTGATGGGTAAATTTGAAGTGGGCCGACTAGACTCCATTGATATGGAAAAGTGCATCTGCATACCATGGACATGGGTTTTATGCCCATTGTGTAAACATAGAAAGCCAGAGAATAATGTTGGCTGTCAATGTTATGTAAGGCATTTTTGGGACAACATTGTGAAGTGTGACATGTTAAATGTAACTTTTGTTTGGTCATGTCAACAGGTGTACCTGTGGATTCACTGTTGGAACATCGTGAACGTTTCCGTACCCAGTTCAATGGGTAAAGAGTTCCTCAACTATGACATGGTTTAACCTTTAACCTTCTTTCACCCCACTTGGTAGATAGACCTGTCTTGTTCCATGTTTCAGATTGACAAACTTCTTCCAGAGAGCCAGGGATATTGATTTCTTCAGAAAAATCATTGAAATTCCTGAATTCCCAGAGGTAATACAGCACATTATGATATAATGTGTGTATCACCACTGCTATCAGGACATTTTTATGAAAGACAAACCAATGTTAGTATAAACTAAAATAATTTCTTATTCTGATGCTGTGAATTTTGCATTTGGGTGTGTGTTTCTAGAACCCTCCAAATTTCCTGCGAGCAGCTGCCTTAGCAGAGCATGTGAAACCCGTGGTGGTCACTCAACCTGTGATCCCTGAGGAGGAACCTGCGTGGAGCGAGGGGCCAGCCATGGGCTATCCAGCGGTGAGCAAGCGCTGGTTTGGGAATGGAGCCTCATAAATTCAGTTCAGATTAATTCAGAATCTTTATTTATTCCTGAGGGGAAGTGTAAGTTGTACACTTGCCAAGACCAGAAGCATAAAATGGTACATGACAGAAAGACCAAATGCCCAAATGAAATGAAAAAAGAAATGAGCTGTTACTTTCCAGTGTAATCACTGTAATGAAGAAATTAACATTTAAACATTTTACAATACATATTTTACAGTTCTATGCATACGACCAATATCCTGAACCATCTGAAGATGGATTTGAAATAAGGTAACAAACTTTCATCCTCTGTATTTAACTCTATTCCTCAAAAGAAAGTTTACTGTCAGCTGTCAGTATCAGAGCTACGTGAGCCACTGGCTATCCAGATCACCAAAGGTCTGGGGATATGTTTCCAATAGTATCATAATGCATGCACATATTGTCTGAAACGCACTGTCTGCCCTAATGCAAAGTGCTGCACCATCAAAGACTTCATTGCTATGAATCATGAATCAGTCATTAATCATAGTCTGTTCATCCTGCTTGGATTTCCATCAGTGTTTAAAAGACAGCCATGGGTTTTTGCACACTTATTTGATTAAGAAACAAAAGATAGACTAATTGAGAAGTAAAAGAGAGAGAGAGTTAAGTCAAGTCAAGTAGGGTTTTATTGTCGTTTCAGCCATATACACAGTACATAGTGAGACGAGACAACGTTTCACCGGGAACAATTGGTGATACACGTAACTGTTAAAACACAGTATGGACAAGACAGATACGTAATAGTGCCTACATACACTATTGCGGGACTACACAGATTCACTCACCCACTCACACACACACACACCACACACACAACTACACACGCGCGCGTGCACACTCTTGTACACATATGTACATACATTACAACCCAGTTGTAAACAATTTGCAGGTCAAAATACAGGTGACCTAAAACAAACACGCTAGACAGGGCATGGCTTTTTGCAGAGCACTGTGGCTAGTGGTGTAATTTGTAAAATGAAGACTGTTCAATATAAATATAAATAATAGCAGCTATAGACTATTCTACATAAATATAAATGATAGCAGCAACAAAGTGCGGGGGGCATAAAGGTGCAGTGTGCTGTGACGCGCTGGTTTGCATCCTGAGTTACTAAGAAATTCCAGTCCAATTGCACTACAGGTTGTTCAGCAGTCTGACTGCCTGCGGGAAGAAGCTCTTCCCCATTCTGGAGGTGCGGGCAGTGATACTGCGGAACCTTCTGCCAGATGGTAGTAGGGTGAATAGTCCATGGGAGGGATGGGTAGTGTCTTTGGTAATGTTCTTGGCTTTCCGCGGACAGCGGGTGCTGTAGATGTCTGAGAGGGGGGGCAGAGAGACTCCAGTGATCTTTTCGGCTGTAAACACAATCCGCTACGAGAGAGAGGGAGAGAGAGAGAGAGAGAGATTGTCTGTGTGTATGTCTGTGAGAGGGAGTGTGAATGGGCATAGTAAGCTGTGTCTAAGTAAGCTCTGGTGTACTTCCACAGAGACCCAGAGGTGGAGTCTCTGAGGCAACAATTGGAGGCTGTGACACCACAGCTACATTCAGTCAAGGCTGAGGTAAAGAGTGTGTGTGTGTGTGTGTGTGTGTGTATTATTTATGCTCACTATTCCCTTGGTCGATAACAGGTTGGTTAAAACAGTGCTATAGATAAACTATGACTGTGACTAAAGTGCTACATAAAAGTAGAATGTATGAAACAGTATGTACAGTACAAAGATATAATAAAAGTTTAGGTTTTCCTTTATTCATGCCTTTTCCCCCATTCCTTATTTCAGTCTCATGACTCTCTGTTGCCCCCTGCAGGCTCAGCGCAGTGTCACCCATCTGCAGGCACAGGTGCGTCAGCTGGAGGCACAGGTGGAGGAGCAGAGGGAGCAGAAGCAGGTGGCAATGTTGGAGCGTGAGCAGATGCGTATGGAGGTGGAGTCACTGCGAGCTGTCGCCCAGGCAACCCAGGTTGCTGCTGTAGAGGATGGAAGTAAGTTTTTCAGCATGTACACACGTGTACTTAAATGTATACCTACACAGACGTGCACATACACACTTGTGGGCATTTGCATACAGCTATACTGATGTAGCATGTGTATACTTATGCACAAACACACAAAACAAAACACTGATTAGCAGAGTTTGATTCTTTAGTCATGGTTTATTTGATAGGGATGGATACAATATACATTGGCAAAACAGTACACATAGGTGAACAGCCCATACTAAGGATCAAGGAGCTTATTTGTCACATATATTGAAATACTAATGTAAGATGTGTTATAAAATTGCATAAAAGAGAAAAAGAAAGATACAGCAAAAGCAAATAAATGGGCATTAGTCCATATGGGATCAGGATCCATGTAGCCTAAGGACCCAGATGTGGTTAGTCAGTTTGTATCCAGCACATTCCAGAGACCATGGCTGGACGGACGAGTGACTTAACGTATGGGATAGGCTATCGTCTTCAGCCAAGGTGGTAATGGAGATGGCATCGCTTGACCCACCCAAGTGAGAATGGAGACCACCGCACAGCCAAAAACAGTCAGTAGGCAGGGCCGCCTTCCTCTGAACCTGGCCAGTGGCACGTAGCCCTCTTCAAGCACATCGACTCGAGCCATGGGTGAACAATCCTCTATGCTGCTTCTCCACGTCTCACTGTCTTCTTCACAGCCTGGTTTCCAGTTTCCCTTGCCCGGTGGAGCTAGAGCTTCACTTAATCTAAACTAATCTAAACTTTCCAAACTGTTAGAGAATGACTAAAAGCTAAACAAAAAGTAACAGATCATTAAAAGGCATGATCCAGAACAATGTTAGTCACAGAAGGTAAACAAATAGTGGAAAGGGTGAAAACAGGAATGGGAGTTGCGGCTCAGGCCATCGTGCAGCGCCATCACCATCACAGCCATGCTTGTATCGCAGTATTTATAGCAGATGCTAATTTTCAACACTTGTAGAACTGAAGGTAAATAGAGGGCACTGAGTAAGTCACAGAGGAAATTGTTAAAGCCTATGCCTGTCTACACCAAAGATTCTAGAGCGGAGTGCTCTAGATTCTTTGTTCTGCAATGTCTTGAGTGTCCCTTCTTTCTTTCTCACCTGCAGGTCGAGCTCAGGTGGCACAGATGCACTTCTCCAAGCTGAAAGAGAAGCATGCAGAGCTTGTGTCCAGACATGCAGACCTCATGAGAAAGGTGCTGAGGCCCACAAACGTGTAAACATGTCTGTGTGTGTGTGTGTGTGTGTGTGTGTATGTGTGTTTAATTGCTTGTGTGAGCCTGTTTATGTGTAAATGATGTGTTTGTGTGTGTGTAATGACTGTATTTGAATTGTAAATATGTACTGTATATTTAATATGAAGTCTGTTTGTCTTTGTGTATCTTTCTCTCTCTCTCTCTTTCTTTCTTTCTCTCTCTCCCTATTTCTGTCTTTGTGTCTGTGCACGACATGTTTACATTTGTGCGTGTGTGTGTGTTTTCTGCAGAATGCAGAGTCGACAAAGCAGCTGTCTAGTATGCAGGAGGCCAAAGAGGAGCTAGTGAAGGGCAGACGGCAGCTGGCAGAGGACTTGGAGAGAATGAGGATGGACAACAGCTCCAAGGTGTGACACTACTTATACCCTGTCCCAATCACACAAAATACCTCTACCCTGTCCCAGTCACTTCTGCTCTGCCTAATCACACAATATACCCCTACCCTTCCCAATCAAACAATAGGCACATGTATGACTTTAGATCAATTCTTGCCTGGTATCCCTTCAACTGTTCATCTCCATGTAGAAAACAATTTACTGGTTTTCAGCTGATGGTTGAACTGATTGTGATGATGACGACGACCCTATTCTTGTTCTTGTCCCTCTCAGATGCAGAATCAGCAGATGGAGATTGATCGTCTGAAGAGGGACCTGGAGAGCAGCAGGGCTGAGATGGCCCATATTAACAGCTCTCTTCACAACAAAGAGCAGGCGAGGATTTCTGTTTCACAACAAAAAATACGCTATACTACACTATTCTCTCTCTCTCTCTGTGTCTGTCTATCACATAAAAACACACACAAGATTGTAGGTATGAGAGAGTGTGTTTGTCTGTGTGTGTGTGTATGTGTGTGAGGGGGTGTAGGAAAGAGCAGATAAAACTTTTTTATATTTATCTAGTACTTTATATCTACTTTGTCTACTATCTTTTTTGTAATACCTTATACATGAATGTGAATTAGACAACCAGGACACAACCTGTATCCTAGGTCTGTGTGTGTTTTCATGGTGTGTCCCTTCCGATATTAGAACAGTTTAACAGCATGTATCTGAGTGTGTGTTCTTGAGTTTGTGTTGTTCTTAAGAGTATACATGTGTTCACAGGCCAGTGAGCAGATGAGCAGCATGATGCAGGGCCTGCAGGCTGAGCGGGATCAGCTCAGGAGGTCTGTGATGGAACAGGAGGCCCAGATTGCCCAGCTACAGCAGAGCGCCACTATGCAGCACTCACACGTGCAGCTGGACAGGGACCGCAATCAGAGGGAGATTGCTGCACTGCAGCAACAGCTACTGGAGAAGGTCTGTACACACATAGACACACACACACACGCACGCACACACACACACACACACACACACACACACACACACAATAACTAAACTTACAGGACTGCAGGACATGGTGCAAAACAGCATACACACATACGCTCACACGCTCTCACACAGAAGACACATACTCTCACACACCCACCACAGGAAGCCGCCTTAAAGATCATGTGGTTGTAACATTCCTCCACTGTGCTGTGAGATTGTTAATCCCCTAGAAGCATCTCAAGTGTAGTCATTAACATGCCTCTCTCTCAGCATACACTCTGCTGTTACAGAGGCCCTATGCAGCCAACTTTATACAACATGCTTTTACTGGATCACTTAAACACAAGCGTTGTACAGTTAGTGGAGAACTTTACATACATTTTGTTTTCACCTTCAATACTAAAACAGAGAATGGTGATCGGGGTTAATACTGATGGGTCAAAAATGGGTTTTGTCAGCTTAACATTCGTCAGTTTTAACATTCTGAACATGTAGCAGTTAATGTGTCCAAGCTTATATATTGTTCTTTTCTTTCCTTCTATGTTTAAATCCAGCTTCCTGCACAATGCCTTGAATGCATTGTCCTCTTGAGGCTATAGGACTGTTGAATATGTGATAAATGTGTTTTTTTGTGTTTGTATTGTGTGTGTGTGTATTGGCATTGTGTGCATTAGGATCGTATAATTGAGGAGCAGAGGCGTGAGATTGAGCGCCTGAAAAGAGAGCTCGATGAGAAGGTTATGGAGGCGAGTCGGGCTCAGGGGGCACTGCAGTATAAAGAGACGGTGAGTCTCTCTTTTTTACTCTGTTGAATAGCGTGCTGGAGGGTCTGCCTTTTGTGCTGTGTGTGCGTGTGTTTGTGTGTGTGTTTGTGCTTGTCTTGAATAGAAGATACTTTTTATACACTGGCTGGAGAGTAGTTCATGTTGATGAAGTATTCATGTTGAGTGTGTGTGCTCGCACATTTCCATCTGGCCCAGACAGCAGTTGGAACAGCATGCTGAAGGCTGTGTGTTCTTCTCAAGTGTGTGTGTGCGCATTTCCACTCAGATATCTGTATCTCAGACGTGTGTATGTGTTCTCCTTAAGAGTGTTTTATGTGTGTGTTTTTCTCTCTCTTTAGGCCAGTGAGCAGATGAGCAGCATGATGCAGGGCCTGCAGGCTGAGCGGGATCAGCTCAGGAGGTCTGTGATGGAACAGGAGGCTCAGATTGCCCAGCTACAGCAGAGCGCCACTATGCAGCAGTCACACGTGCAGCTGGACAGGGACCGCAATCAGAGGGAGATTACAGCACTACAGCAACAGCTACATGACACGGTCTGTCTAAACAGAAACATCTGTACATGAAGAGTTCAGATGCAAAACCCTCCATCCATTTGCAGTTAATCTACAGAAATATGCTTATATCATTTTGATAAACTTTACTATCAGTTCATCTCCAATTGGATTTTTTTGGCTTTATTTGTTTTTACTTGACAATAATATTTAAATTGCAGTATGATATATATTACGTGGTTATTGAAGCAACTGAATTCTTGCATATTTCTGACAATGGATTTAGAGGGTTTTGCATCTGAACTGACTCAATCACCAATACACACACACACACACTTATAGCTGAGCAACACAGTGTGTGCACAGATCTGTACATTCACACCCATACAGCAGCAGCTGCACGACACAGTCTGGGTGAGCATCTCTACATTCACTCACAAACACACACACAAAAGTCCCACATACAAAAGCACACAGACACACATAATGTAAGCATTATTAGGAACATTTTTATTAGGAGAAACTGTAAGAGTGGCCACAGGTGAGGGTTTGTCAAGGCACAAAGAGAGAAGGCATATGCAATCACATGCGTCTGAACTTGTGTATTCACATTTGGCATGCTTGTGTGTGTGTGTGTGTGTGTCTAGGCTACCCGTGAGGCTAACCTGAAGCAGAAGCTGCAGGACGAGCAGTTTGCTCTGCTGCAGTGTGCGGTGGTGGAGGCTGAGGGCATTGTGCTGGATGCCCTTGCCAAAGTGGACGACCCTCTGCATGTGCGGAGCACCTGCTCCCCCGACTACTTGATCAACCGGGCTGAGACCACTCTGGGCTCCATCGACAAGATGCAGCAAAGTCACACCGGTTACCTCAGAAACAAGGATGGTGGGTTTAGGGATATTTGATGAAAAATATATATTTTAAGTGTATGTATGTATCAGTATGTAAATGTGAATTCTTTATGACAATAGATGTATATTAATAATAGCTCTTTCTGTCAGTTTCTGAGTGTGTGTGTATGTGTGTGATTATTTATGATGCTTATCTCATTTCTGTAGATGCCAGTGGGTTGCTGCGCGCTGTTACTCAGTTTGCTCACCTGGCTGCAGATACTATCGTCAATGGAGCAGCCACATCGCACTCAGCTCCTGCGGACCAAGCTGACCGTATGTATACACACACACACACACCACATACAGTTATAGAAACACACCCAAATAGGCAGTCAATGCAATTATCTCTTCAACACTGCGCTTTAATTCTATAGATCAAAGTCCTACGCAGTGCACCTACAATTTACATTTCTCATTTTATTTATAACTCCTACGTTTGCTACGTTTTGTTCGTCAACTTGTGTGTACCAGTGTTGATTTTAATTATGCATTTATATATCATTTCGTTTACCTGACCCTACTTACAGTCTAGTTTTAAACTAGGGTCCATAAGCAACTTTGTTGGTTACAGTGCAATTGTCCATTGCCAACTAACAAAGTTGTTAACTGTTTAGCAGCTATTCTTTTGGGAAAAAGACGCCTGTCTAGTGTTGCAGTGATTTCTGAGTGGTTTCTCCGTCCTGTTTCCTGCAGGCATGAATGATAACTGCAGGGAGTGTGCCACCCATTGTTTGCAATACTTGAAGGAGCTGAAGCTCCAGCCCACGCTTTCTGGGGCGGAGCCCTCTGCCATCCGCTACATCATCCAGCGCATCCTCACCTTAGGACAGGTAAGTGTACAGACAATTTATGTCCTTTATTACACATCACTTTATGTGACACCAGTGGGCCAGTCACGAGTGAAGTGTCACCGGTCTTTTTAGCATAGGTGCAACTCTTAACAGACATGCAATTTACGGATCCATATCATAGTGTTAGCCTATGAGGTGTGTGATAGGCAAAAGGGTTAAAATCCATTGTCATGTTTATGTCATAGCCTAGCTATACTTATACTCTGCCTGAAACAGAATCTGCACTGGAAATGTACTTGCACTGACACTGTTGCACTATTGTTACCATAGCATCCTCCTGCACATTCACACACTACTTCCACACCAAACAAATTTGTACCCTGAAAGGCACACATAATAGGGTTTATTCTCTGTATTTTATGTATTGTATGTCATGTGTATGCCATGTTGTGGAAGCTTAAGGATACCAGAATTTCCTACGGGATAATAAAAGTATATATGTGTTAGATGAACATGAATATGTAATCTCTCTCTCTCTCTCTTTCTGTGTGTGTGTGTGTGTGTGTGTAGGACTTGCGGCCTAAGTCCTTGGATTTGAAAAAGAAAGAGCTGGGAGACATTGTAGACAAGGAGATGGCGGCTACATCCTCTGCCATCGAGGAGGCTGTGCTGAAAATGAGTGTATGGTTTCACACTTAACTGCAGCATGAATTAAACGGGACATTATTGTAAATTATTATTTCATTGAACTTTTTGGATTGTGTTATTTGTTTGTTTGCCCATAGGAAATACTGAACAACACCAGGACTGGTGCACCTGGCTTAAAACTGGAGGTGAACTCAAGGTCAGTCAGAGATTTCAGCTTTTGTAGATGTCTTGCATGTAACTGAATAAACAAGATAAATAGGATCAAGAGAAATAATGTTATATTGAATTATTAACAGATATCCATTATCCTCATAGCATCATCCACTCCTGTTCTGACCTCATGAAGGTAAGTTAAGATGCTCTGAAAGAAAAACAATAATAATAGTAATGACAGTAACCAATTAAAATCAGTTGGTTGAAACTATCAGTTGGTCTCACATCACCTCTTTCTTTACTCTCATAGGCTGTGCACATGCTGGTGACATCAGCAACAGATCTCCAGAAGGACATTGTAGAAAGTGGAAGAGTAGGTCTTAAGCCCATATAAAATGTGTCTAATGTTAATACAAACAAAAATTATGATTTGGACAAATTCTTACTCCTTTTAAACAAAGGTTGTTAAAATTAGTTTTGATTTTAGAGTTTAGAGTTTTAGCATGGTAGACTTAACATAGCATGATTTATGATTTATGTAAATAGTTGTTGCAGGCCAGTTTCATTATACTTGGAGAGTATATTGTGAATACACAATGTTGTAGTGAGGTAAGATCCCTTGTGTGTTTGGTGAAGCGCACGCCTTAACCCTGCCAGACCCTAGCTGTGTTGATATTCCTAACATGTCCAAGATGTCTTGGAGCTCTGGGCAGGGAGTGTGACTTCACATACTGATGTGCTGACACAGAGCTCATAAATATGGTTAAGGCATACAAGTCATTCCCCTTGAATACCCCCAGAAGTATTTAGTGAAAGTTAAACTGCAAAGTTGTGGGCTGTATTAGGTTTATAACCATGTGATTTTACTACACACATTATTATACTGTTTATAGTGTAGTGTTTTTAGGTTTTCATGTTACAGTTTGATCAGTGTCCCATGAGGCAGTGCTCATTTCAGCCACAAAACAATTAACAGGAAGCAAGATTGAAATGATCTGCTACTCAGGGGTCATGTGGTGTAATATAATGTGATCTTTGACCTTTCCCCTATACAGGGAGCGGCATCTGTGAAGGAGTTCTATGCCAAGAACTCCCGCTGGACAGAGGGCCTCATCTCTGCATCTAAGGCAGTGGGATGGGGAGCCACTCAACTGTTGTATGTATCTGTGTATGTGTGTGTGTGTGTATGTGTATATGTGTGTGTGCATGCGTGTGTGCGTGTCCGTCTCTGTGTGCTCATTCTTATGTGTTTATCACAATTGGATTTTACAGAATCAGGATTTTATTTTATTCATCAATTATAGTATGCTGACAAGCAAAAGGAATGTAGTTAGTGTTATTATAGCAATACATTAAAAAGTATTTTATAACGTATAGTCCATACACAAATTCAGTTTACATTTCACCCTCTGTCCTTCCAGGGACTCGGCTGATAGGATCAGCTCAGGCCAGGGCAAATATGAGGAGGTGATTGCCTGCTCCCATGAGATTGCTGCCAGCACTGCACAGCTTGTTGCTGCTTCCAAGGTAGGCTAAGTTGAACCCAGGCCATGACTGACTCTGGCCATGAACTCTGACACTTGATCCCTGACCTCGTTCTTGTTCACTTCCAGGTATTTGACATTGAAATGTTTGGATTGATTTTACAGGTGAAGGCGGACCGCGGTAACAAGAAACTACAGAGGTTGCAGCAGGCCTCACGTCATGTGACCGACATGGCAGCGTCTGTGGTGACCTCCACCAAGGCAGGCCAGATGCAAATTGAGGATATGGGTAAGAATGAAAGGAACTTTGCTGGCTTGGGTAGATTGTGACTGGATTGATCAGCAATATCTGCATATATCTGAGTCTGTAGCTGGCCTTGAGCAGAGCAGGCCAAATATTTGGGTAAGTGGGGCTTAAAGTATGATGCTGAAAAGAAGATGGTGGAGGTAGTGGTGGTGATGAGTGATTTGGGCATGGCTTTTTGACAGTATGGGGAATGGAACGGATAGAGGGGTGGGGGGTCAAACAAACTTTGAAGGTTGTGTTGGCTTATGGCAAGGGTTTGTGTGGTGGCAGTGGTGGCGTAGGTAGGGGGTAAAAAAAAGTGTAAGACTTAAGCTAAACTATTAAGTACTGCAAGAATGTTATTTGTTATAACTATAAGTAATCACTGGCCTGCCCTAACTAGCATTCATAGGAATAATGGTCATGATGTGGTTGGGTAAACTCTGTTGTTCCCCTGTCTTTGTAGACACCATGGACTTTACTGGCATGACCCTGATCAAGCTGAAGACTGAGGAGATGGAAAGTCAGGTGTGACTCATTTAACTGTACATGCATAGACTACTGATATAACCTGGCAACTGGCAGCCACACTCCTGTCTTGTGGTTCCAGCTGTGTGTATTAGTAAATGTCATTACAGTCAAACCTTTTTAAGTTTAAAGGTCTGGTCATATTGCTGTCTATTTTTACAAGACTATACTTTACATATGTGTTTGAGGATAGGTAGAACCACACATTTACAGAGCACTGAGTAAAGAAAGTGTGTGTGTGTGTGTGTGTGTGTGATAGGTGAAAGTACTGGAGTTGGAGTCTCATCTGGCTAGAGAACGTGTTCGTCTTGGCGAACTCAGGAAGAAGCACTATGACCTCTCTGGATCACCCACCGAAGCTCAGCCAGCAAATATGGATGACTATGCTGACTTTCCCCCTCCTCCTCCCACATTGTTCGTTCCTGATGCCTATGGCAACAGCAGCACTTTCCCTCCGGCGCCCACCACTACTCCTAATGTGTATGGCAACAGCAACACTTTTTCTCCGGTGCCCACCACTACTCCTAATGTCTATGGCAACAGCAACACTTTTTCTCCGCTGCCCACCACTACTCCTAATGTCTATGGCAACAGCAACACTTTCTCTCCGGCTCCAACCACTATTCCTAATGCCTACGGCAACAGCAACCCCTTTACCTCGGCTCCTGCCAACAACCCCTTCACGCCTGCTCCTGTTAGCAACCCCTTTACCCCCGCTTCCTCCAGCAACACATTCACTCCTGAACCACCAGCTCCTGAACCCACAAAAGCCACCAAGAAACCCAATATTTTCCAGAAGTCGGGGGTTCTACTGAAGAGTGCGGTAAGGATACACATCATTATACACCCTTGACTTGTACTTTGCTCAATCCCTTACAATCCATTCATGTACTTAAGAGTTTGTTTTATGTACAGTTTTCATATTATGTATAAAATATGAAAAGATATTCTGTCTTGTACAAATCAATATAGCATATCCTTTGAATTAAAACATTCTGTTTTATTTAACTTAATACTCAGGACCTTAAACCATTTTTTCTGCAGTTTAGGTGAGAAGATCACAGAACTGATGTCTGACAATACTGGACATTTAAAGATGAAGGTTTGCTGTGTTTGAGGTCTCTCTGAACATCTATGTCAGACATACAAAACAATACATTTTACAAAAGACACAAAACCTAATATTAACACTAATGTATAAAAGGCATTTTTATGCTCTGCACATTTAATAAATTGTTCCACCAAATATTGCTCTTTATTTAATACTGATACATTTTCATGAATATATTCCAACAGCAAAGCATGAAAAAGACTACATTTTTGCTTTTGATAATGCTGATTTAATGTTTTTTTCTTGCTGTAACCAAGATACAAATGCTTGTCACATTATGTCCTGATCTCTGTATCACAAGTTGACTCATTAAAGTAGTCTACAGTTGTGCTTATTTAAGTGTTAGTTATGTTGTCACACTTTTGACAGAGCCTGAGAGCACAGTGGATGTACGAATCAGACAACAAAGCATTGTGTGTTTTACGCTTAAAATATTATTGTCAAGAGAACACAAACAAACCTACCCGTGTCATTTGTGCTCATAAAATATCATGCTGGTATAATTAGCTACAAAAATTTTGAATTCCATCCAGCTTGCAGCGACATCAGCTGTCAGCTATTCTGACATGCGCAGTAGCCGGCGCAAGCTGACCAAAGAATCGGGCTGTAGCGAGGGGACTCCAATGGGGCAGTTGTTATTATCGTCTAATGTATCTCAAATGACCGACAGAATGGCCTATGGAAGACAGCAGAAAGTACGAATTTGTGCGTAATAGATTTCGACGTAACCTACTGTTCGCGTAACTGGCTGGTTTAGCCGGCAAGGGAAAGTTTGTCTCGCTGGAAAGGGAGGAACTTCTATCCGCCCGTGGCGTGGGGAATCTGGGCGGTAGGAGCGACTGCGAACGGAGGTAGTCTGTCATCATGGAAGATTTTGGAACAGTGCTGGATAAAAATGTGGCCGACCTGACTGTAATGGACGTTTATGACATTGCGGCAGTCGTGGGCCAGGAGTTTGAGCGCATTATTGATCAGTATGGCTGTGAGGTTCTCTCGCGGCTCATGCCCAAAGTTGTGCGGGTTCTGGAGATCCTAGAGGTGCTGGTCAGCCGGAACAGCCTTACCCCAGAGACGGAGGAACTGAGACTGGAGCTTGATAAACTGCGTCTGGAGCGGATCGACAGACTAGAGAAAGAAAAGAAACACAAGAAGGTAATACACAACAGACAGTCGAATAGGACTGTCAAGACAAACGAAACAAGGGTCATTTTTTCCTGCATCAACCGTGCAGCCCATTATTTTAAGCAGGCAAGTAGCTCCAACTTTGAAGCGTGGTGAACAGTGCCAAAGGCAATTTATGTTGGTAGGAGAATATGAGGATTTGACCCACTCTAAACTAGGTCATGAGCAATTGGACCCTTCATCACGTTCGAGGGTATCCAAGAGGAAAAATAGAGTCCGTCATGACTCATGAGTACATTCCGTCTGAACTGTCTCCTACTGGTTATAAACAGGAGTTAGGCCTAAACAGGAGTTTGTCCTTAGCAAGATAAACTACAATATATTCAACGACAAATAACTACTGTCCATAGTAGAAGTAACATGTTTTTCAAGGTCCAGCACTGACATCACTTGAATAATTGCCATTATTCTGTGCGAGGGCGCTATAACCTGAATTGAGCTGAGGCCCTCAAATAGAGAGGAAGCGGTCTGTTTGTGTTTTCAGGAAATGCCAACCTTACTTGAAAGAGTAATGACTGGCAGCATTTTACAATAAAAAGTGCCATTCACAAACTCACAAATTTGTGCTCAAACGCTTAGTTGTGCAGCCCTTATGATTTCAGTCGAAAGTCCTCAGAAAATCATCTCCCACGTTAAGTTTGCAGCTAGAGCATTTGTTTGGCTGTCCTTATTTCCTTTCACTTACCAATTGAAGTGTGGGTTTATGAACTTGTGACTGTAAACTTGTGAGGCTGGTTAGACTGCACCTGCTTTGGTTTCCTTCATTTCTTGAGCGACTGTTACAGTACACTAGCTAAAGGTACAGTAGCCATCCCCTGGAGCATCTTTCTCTTGTGCACAGAGGTGGTAGCCCAGTGAATATGAACTTGGGTTATAAATATATGGCATTTTATTTGCAAGCACAAATTCATAACCAGCTTAATACCACCTTTAAACCTGTCAGTGATTTTTCAAACGACCAGTGGTCAAAATCTCTCTGTCTCTGTATGCTTGTGTGTGATGGTTAAAAGCTGTGTGTATGTCTGTGTGTGTTTGTGACTTGTAGCCTTGTGTGACTATAAATACTCTGTGTGTGTTTGGTTACAGGAGCTGGAGCTGGTGGAGGATGTGTGGAGAGGTGAGGCTCAGGACCTGCTGTCTCAAATCGCCCAGTTGCAGGAGGAAAACAAGACCCTCCTCAGCAACTTGTCCATCAAAGACAGTCCTGTGACAGAGGAGGACCTCCAGAGGCATGAAGGTACATCCCTGCACCAATCAGCTTCAGTCATGTGGGCTACTGTAGCTTAGGAAACACCCTGGAAATTATATTTACAGCACTATATATATAAAAAAAAACATTTGTAGATGAAAACTACTTGCCACAGTGTCATCATCATTCGCAATGGATTTATATTTTAAATCATATGTGAATCATGTGTGGTCTGTGCTGGTGACCTTTGCCTAGCCCCACACCAGTTCTATTTACTGCCCCTCCTCCTCATCTCTCTCTCTCTCCTGCACATGCTCTGTCTCTCTGTCTCTCTTCTGCACAAACACAATGGAAGCCTTCTCTTTGACTGAAGCTTGGCCAGGAACCATTACGACATGAGCACTTCTGCCACAGGAACACAGAGAACCCTCAGTCTCCAACACACACACACACACACAAACACACACACATATAAATGTCAATAGGCTGCACTGCGCAAAGATCTATACATACGGAAATATAGACATGCCAATGCATAACAGACTCAGGATAAATACAATCACAAACTTATATACCCTGTACACTCACAACCATTCAGCTGTTTCTTTTTCTTTCTCTCTCTGTCTCTTTCATCCTCTCTCTCTCAGACACACACACACACACACACACACACACACACACACACACACACACACATACACGTGCCTCTGAGTAGGCAGGACAGGAAATCAGAGTTGGCCAGCTGCACTGAATCTGAGAATGTAACTGCAGTTCAGTATTCTGCTGGTGTTCATAGACACCACCTGACAGGTGGAATTTCTTTCCCTCCCTCTGGAAATCTCTTTCCCTCTCTCTCTTCCTACTCTTGAAACGTTACAGTTCACACATTTTTATTTCTGTACATTTGTGTCTGTTTCAGTTAGTCTATGCCCAATTACTCAGATGGTCATTAGAATTGGCAGACTGTTTTCATCAGTGTACACTAGCAAGATTATCTAGACACAGTCTGGCCAGGAAGGAAACACTAGTTCAGCTGACAAGACTAACAACTTAACAGGCACTGCATGCATGTCAGTTTGCTGCAGGATTGGGATGTTTATGAAGGGAATTTGCCTGATTTTCTGGTCTTTGTAAATTTGTAGCCAAAAACATGACCTTGTGACTTCAACCATGCAAAAAGCTGGAGGGACATAGAGCCAAGGTGACATGAAGTAGTGTTTAGCAAACATTGGCTGAATCCCAATGTCCTTGTTACGTCCTGTTCAGTGACTGAAACCTTCAAAGCCTTCAAAGACGAATTGGCTAATGTCATGATAGGCTGATTCATGCCAGTAAGGTCTTTGAGGGTTCAGGGGTTAGGGTCCAGGAGGACACTGTGATTCAGAATTATCCTGTGTCTGCATCCAGTTGTGTATGAGTGAGTCAATGAACCAGTCAGTGAGTGTGACGGTGAGATGTCTGCCTGCATTCAGACAACTGATTTAGAATAGCACCAGAGAGCAGCTGACACCAGGCCTAGTCTGATGCTGGTCCAGCTTTCCAGTCATCTGATATCAGTGGAGTTTTTATTCACAGATGGGTGTTAGTACTTTGCGAGGGTATATTAATACAGTTTACATGTCAGCTTGAGAACTTTTACCATAGATTACCATCTTCATTGGAATATTAAGGAAAGTATGATTCCAAAGATAGTTCTTTGGTGCACAAATCACAGAAGTGCAGTGCAGTGCAGTGCAGGGCTTTACTGATAATTTTTTGATGAATTGTTGAATTCTTTTACGACAATATTTATGGCAATATTGTGATTATTCATTACATTTTGTAATGTCTTTTTGTAATGTGTGTCTATATAGTATGAGGGTAAAATAATACCATTCTGCTTATCCCAGGGCCCATGATCTTATCCCAGGTGTATTTGTGATTCGTCAGCCATGTTGGGTGAGTTGTGAGGTGGTCACAAGAGAGTTTTGTTTGTCAGGGATGTCAGAAAGGGAGCGTCAGGTGATGAAGAAGCTCAAGGAGGTGGTGGACAAGCAAAGAGACGAGATCAGAGCCAAGGACCGCGAGCTGACTCTCAAGAGTGAAGACATTGAGGCTGTAAGACACTCAGTTACTCACTCACTCACAAACTGTGTGGCATTAACACACCCCAAATATCTCAACTCCACACTAAGCTTTCAAGCATCCAGAACATTGACTTCAGTATATCTTAAGCATTAAACACTAGTGGAATGACACACACATTCCTTTACAGTATTTACTCAATCTCAACGTACTTCTTATAGCACAACATTAGATGTTTTGTTTTTAGTGCAGTCTTGTTTTCATATCGTTCTCCTGATGCACCAGTGTCTTTTCCTGTCATCTCACAGCTCCAGCAGCAGCAGAACCGATTGATGAAAATCAACCATGACCTGCGGCACAAGATGAGTGTGGTGGAAGCGCAGGGCAAGGCCCTGATCGAGCAGAAAGTGGAATTGGAGGCCTCGGGTCAGACCCGGCAGCAGGAGCTAGTTGCCCTGCGCCAGGAGGTAGCCCGTCTTCGTGAGCGTCTCCAGGGTAACCAGGAAACTGGGCCTGTGCAGGAAGAATTGCCCCAGGAACCGGTGGCACAAGTGGCACAGGTAATGAATGGCTGGGTCCAGGAATTGCATGCAAACAAATATATATGTATGCTAATGTATGTTCTAAAATATCTCTACATTTGTAGGCATAGAAATATATATGTATGCAGTATATGTTATGAAACCTCCCTCTCGCTTACAGCGCACACATATTCTTTTTAGCTCTTGTTAACCCTTGGATACCACCTGACTGACAGCTGTTGTGTCACTTGAAAAATACAGTTACTGAACAGAAAGAAATGCTACACTACAGTGTCCACTGTTGTAGGCACTGTTCAAAGCTGTTGACAGCACATGAGGGTGTAATAAACAGTGGTAAGAGTATGACCTAACATATCAATCAGGTACTGTAAGCACATAATTGTGTAATAAACAGTGGTAGAAATATGACCTAAAATATCATTCAGGTGGATCATCTTGACTTGATCAGTTACGTTTCAGTTTGTAAACTGTCCTGTTCCAAGGTAAACGCCACCTGGGCAAAATCTATTCCCACTAAAAAATGTTGGAATATACAAATTCTGTCTGGGAAATTGCATGGTCCTTACATTGTATTAGGACAGATATGAATCATATGTTTTCAACAAGACTTTTCTATATGGGATACCAGGTGAGCCAAGTTTGGTTCATATTTAGACTAAGGTGGGGCAAATAAGACTACGGTGGGCCGCCATAGATTAGTCAATTTATGGGAAACACTGTATGTCTGTCACATCTACCAGTGCCAGATCTGGTGTTTTGACTCTTGGTAGATGATGCTCTGGCTCTGGTGTCATCCACGGAATCACAGAGTCTCTGACTTAAACTTAACCTCCCACAATCATGTATTAAACATCATGTAAAAACACATGTCCACCACATTATGCTGAATTGATTCATTTTTATGGCAATTGAAATGTAGGTTCTTTGCATTGTTTGTCATGGCAGACTTTAGCGCTGAAAAGTATTTTGGTGTTGGCCGCTACGCGTTCCAAGGTCCAATGTAAACAAAATGCTAGAATAAAATCACTCTTGATATTTCGCTCAGCACTGTTAGGTTTGTCATCTTGCTGTGTGTGTGTGTGTGTGTGTGTGTGTGTGTGTGTGTGTGTGTGTGTGTGTGCGTGTGTGTGAACATTTGCAGGGTAATGTTGAGTGTCTTTGGTGACTCATAGTGTGTGTAGTTATGTCCTGACTGGAAGTAGGGTGAGGTGAAGGTTATATTTAGCCCCAGAGACTCACACCCCTGACCTCAGCCAGGAAGCCAAAGAGTGAAAGACGCCTAGGCCTGCTTTTGTGTTTGGAATGGGACTGCTGACATGAGGACACAATAAATGTGTCAGTTATAGCTCTGAGCAATGTGTTAGCTACTAAAGTTATTACTATTGATGGTTAGCGAACTTAGTTTACCTCTGAAGAAATCATTGCTTGCATCAAAATAGACATTTGCTGTTTTGCCCTCAGTAATTCCATTTGTATTTAATGCCTCCTGTATTTTTGTTGCTAACTCACATGCCCTTTTATTGTACTTTTAGTTTGGTGTATTTATAGGTGTATATAGTTTTTAACAATCATAGTAATTAATGTGTACTAATTTGGTAATGCATACATTTCTAGAATTCATTTACATTACACATTTACATTACACATTAAACAGTAAATACATCAGGTTTATTTTGCAGAAAGGGCACATGTTAGGAGTAATTTTTCAGAGGTGAAAATAAAGCCCTGGTGTCACAAGGAGTTCCAGATGAGGATCACTGGGTGCACATTGGCCTTAAAGCACTAAGGAATTTTTACCATGAGTTTCACTCCCGGGGTTCCCCCACAGAATGAAAGTGCAATTGTCTGTTACTACTGTCGTAAATGCATTGTTAGACTACATGTTCTTACATACACATTCACTTGGTCCTTTGCAAACACAGTTAGCTTATGTTTTAACTGCTTAGAATGCTTCTACGGGTGCTTTCACAAGCGTGTAATCTTCAGTGATTGCATGAACTAGGTCTACAGGTTTTCTGCCTGAAGAAGTAAAGTTGTTTAGCACTGTTCTAGGCAACAGGGATCTGCAAAATTTGGCAGAAGTCTATTTCAGTGTGTTCAGAGTTGATGCATCGTGATTTTTTTTGAGGTACAAAAAGCTCTTTGGTGTTGCTTTAAGCACAAATAACATCTCTAAAAAACAGTTCTAATCTTACATGCCAGTTTATACTAAATTCAGTAATTATCATGACACAGTGTTGCACTATTACAGACCCCTATAGTACATGACAGTGCTGTGGTGTTGAGAAGATTTACCCTTTCCAAGCATCTCCTAATCTCTACCCCTAGTGTTCTGATGGGTCTGCCCCGTTGGCCACTCGAACACAAGGCCTGTGGGCTGACCTCCCTCAGACAGGTACTGGGTCTACTGAACGTCGGCTCCCTCTCTATTCTCGACCTTCTTTATACACAGAGGGGCGGGATGAGGATGATGATGATGACGAGCAGGAGGAAGCAGTATTGCTATGGGTAACGGCGAGCAATCGGTTGTTGGAGTCTTACCAGCCAAAACTAACAGCGTTTGCAAACATTACACAAAGCTACATTCTTTGACTACAGTCCTTGACTTGAGTGCAGTGCCCTGCCTGCATGTGTGTTGTGGGATACTTGCCGGTTGGTGTTGTTTTGCATGTGTATAGTTGTGTTGGTATAAGTAGGCAATGAGTTGGGTTTCAACAGAATTACGATCCTCCTCAGATCCTTAGTCTTTGCATGGTTTGTTTTTACAGTAAAACCGTTATGATCCAACAAATTTTAGAGTAATTTCAAAGGTAATAAAGTTGTGATGATAATGTGATGAGACACGTGAATACAGTTTGAATTTGTGAACAGTTCTAACAGTTTTTATGTATGTGTATCTGCCACACACACACACACACACACACACACACACACACACACACACACACACAAACCTCCGCTGTACAATGAACCTTAACTAACAGTGTGAACTCCATCTCAGTGAGATGATGCAATGTTTGTGTCCTGAAGGTGCCTGATCTATAGTGATACTCACTTGCTGAATCCCAATGTCCTCCTAAACCCTGAACCCTCAAAGACTTAACTTGCATGAATCAGCCATCATATAGTTGATTCTTACCAGTTAAGCCTTTGAGGGTGTAGGGCAAAAATTCTAGAACACTCCACCTAGAATCTTTGGTTTAGGGCTTGGTGGGGTGCCTCACAGAATTGCTGACTGAATCATGTCTGATCTGTAGGAGGCGCTGTGTGATGAGGATATGGCTAATCTGGACTCCAAAGACCCCAATCGCCCACGCTTCACCTTGCAGGAGCTCCGAGACGTCCTGCATGAGAGGAATGAGCTGAAAGCCAAAGTCTTTATGCTGCAAGAGGAAATAGCCTACTACAAAAGGCAAACACAAATTTCCTTAATAGTCATTTGGAAAGCAGAAATACATTTAGGAGGGAATGAGTAATCTTTCCTGTCATGTGATGAGTTATGGTTGATTGGTTGGTTTAGCTTAATGTGATTTTTTTCTCCCTCTCACTGCAGTGAAGAACAGGAAGAAGAAGTTGTTCCACCTCCTGCCGACCCCACCTTCCTGATGAGGCCCCGCCCTCGGCCCACAGCTCAACCAGAGTCGGGGATCAAACGCCTGTATGTATCGAATGGCAGCCAATGGTAGCCAGCCACATGCCGTCACATGCATGCTACAACAGATTTGCACATTCACAAGTTTAAAATCTCTAAAAATAAAAACTGTAAAATTCATGTGGATACAGATAATATACACAAACAGATATGCACTGTCATTAAAATAAAACTATTTGGGTGGAGGGAAAGGCATGATCACATCATTTAAAAAAAACAAAAAACAATCAAACACCTTGCACCATGACCCCAGAGAAACTTTTGTACTCAAGCAGCAATTCTTTTTAACATTTCACTGAGAGACAGAACAAAGCACCGTGTCCATGAAGGCCTAGGCTGTTCAGCATTACTGGGCTCTTCCGATAATGGAAGCAGGTGTAGTAGTGGGTGTGCGTGAGGAGCTGAAGATGACCTTTGACCTTTGTCCGTGTGTGTGTGTGTGTGCCTCTCTGTGACAGGATCTTTACTGCCATCATGCCGATGGTGGCGGCTGGCCTGATTCCAGATGACCCCACTTTACAGCCAATCAGACGGCTTATGTCTCTTGTATGAACGCCCCCCCCTCCCCACCCCCCGTTCTGTTTAACACCTAATGATTCTGCATGTGCTGCATGTGCCTCCATCTCCACCACTTTCAGCCCTCACAGCCCACCCCCTACCCCCAAACAAACAAACAAACTTTGAAACGTGCAGTTGAACTGTGCATTCTGATTGGTTGATTGTGGTGGCCATCTTTGTTGCTGTATCCATACTCCCAAGGATCATTGGAATCAGCCAGTCAGAATTAAGTCTGCTGAGACTGCCCTTTTGCTACGCCGCCTGCTTGCCCCCCCCCCAACCTCCCCCTTCCGCATTGGTCCTCTGTCTGTAACCCCCACCCCCAAATCTGTGATTCACTCCTCGCTCACACCAGCGCCCACTGCTTCAGCCTCAAGCTTAGTGGCTAAGTAGAGTAGGAGGTGGACTGGTGATTCTGCTGAGCGTTATGAGCTGGTATGGTAGGAGTTGGCAGGATTGTTTTTTGTCCTTGATGGAATGAGAGAGATGGAATGAAAGTCATTTCAGGATGTAAAAACTTGTAAAAAGGCAGCGGTCATGCAGTCATAAAGCACACAGCAGTGATCTTTGGCTTGGACCTGTGCCATTCTCTCATGTGATGTCTGGCATGACAGGTTACGATTGTCATGCTGGTTCTGATTGGCTGGAAAACCACCCGAAAACACTCAGTTTCATTACATCCCGATGATAAAATTTCTTTTCCTTGTAACTGAGATCCATCCAGCTCATGCCGCTTGATTTGATATGCCATCACCTCTGAAGGGAAACACACTTTTTTTCACTACTCTTTTCACATTGTTTAGCACCTAGTCTTTTTTTAAACAGTAGGCTATGTTACACTTTCTATATACGCATTATACATTTTTTTATTTTTAACAGTTTGTATGTTAACCTAATAATACTATTTATTTATTTAATACTATTTATTTATCTGAACTTAAGAATTTGTCAGTATATATTCTTTACATCCTCTCTAGTTGTGCAACTCGACTCGACTGTTTTCCTCCCTCACTGTATTTTTTTCTTTCATGAAGGTTTAGCCTCTTCTCCAAACGCCGCAGCGCTCAACGGCCAGGACAGGAAGTGGGCGGTTTCTGGAGCGGAGGGCTGGTGGAGCCGTACACAGAGCAGGCACAGGAAGCACTACAGCACATGGATTCCCCAGAAGGACTCCACTAACGCTTGCTTTAGGATGCCTTCACCAGACCCCCACAGCTTCCTGCATACAGCTCATTGAGCCACTGGATGGCAGCAACGCAGAGAGAACCCAGCCATCCCCTTGTACAATTCCTCACCCTTGTGTCCTTTAGGCCATATCATTGCCTCCTGAAACAAAGAAACAAAAAACGAAGAAACACAACCAAGTATTATCCAGTACCATTGCACTCCTGACTGCCCTTGTTTGCTTTTTATGTATGCATCATTATCTGAAGCTGCTGAAGTTTGGAGTGAGAGGTCCATGGAGTTCTGTCTCAGAGGAAGAGTTCTGCCAAGTGTGCATGCTGCTCATCAGCAGGTGTGATGATGTTCTCCCAGAACAGACTGAAAGAAGGCACCCTGAAGTAAAAAAAAAAAAAAAGACAGAAGTAAGAAATACTGTCAACCCTGTTTTAGCTCACAGATGTGTGCTAGCTCATGAGGAGACAAGTACACTTCAGTGTATTACAGTGTATGGAATGAGAAATCACAGGAGGTTGGATTTGGTAGGTAATGCAGACCAGAGAAGGCTTGACAAGTGCGGAAACATGCAGTGACAGAAAGTCTGTGGAGCTTGGAGATGAATGGATAAGGGAATACAAATACAAATTAATTTCTTATGGCTTGTCAACTGTGCCACAAGGCATTGGCAGTGAGGGAAACAACTGCAACCTCACAAGGGGTTACTTACCATGCAGAGAAGCATTTTTTAAAAAGATCTTTTTGCGATCTGTGTACAATGCAATGGAAATGCACATTGAAAGTGGATATATTAATATTTAATAGGCTTGTTGGAGTGTGTTTGTGTGTAACTCTGCTCAGAGAGTGAAGCTGAAAATGAAATTCTTCTCATGGATTCAAGAAGAAAACATGTAATGCCATTGTGTTTTGGGTTCCATTGAAATGTAATAACATCAAGTCCCTGCAAAATGTATAGCTCACTGCTCAGTAGTTTTCTCACCATATAGATCAGCATGAATGGCAGCTTCTAATCAAAGTCAGCACACTTTGACATTGAAGGGACTTGGACAGGGTTTTTTTGTTTGTTTTTTACTATTTAAGACAACTGGTGACATGGATCCATCAGCTATGTAATTCTCCTGTGGATGTTAGTGCATCAGCTTCAAAGCTATTAAGTAGAAAAAGTGTGTCTCACAGAAAGCACAAGACATTAAAACGGATGGCCTTTTCTTTTATTAGAGAATGCAATAGGAAGTATACACACTGCATATTGAGATGTGAGATTAGATGGTTAAAAGGGTTTGGCTTGTCACAGACCGACTTGCCAAGATAGTTTTATTTAAGATGTTTAAGCATCTTTATTATTTTACAAGTATTTGATGCAGTGTGAGAATTCTTAAACAAACAAATAAAAAATTAAGGATTCATGTAATTCTGAATACATCAAACAATAGTCCGTCATATGTAAACAAAACATAGTCACACATGGATCTCCCTGTGCTTTAAAAGTGGTTACAATACTCCAATAAAAATGAAGTTACTTAACCTGATGTTTATTTACTGTGATTTTGAAGGCTCGAAAAACACACACATCGACGGACAGTGACTATCTAAACTCATGAGGACTAAAAAGGATCACAGGATAAAGGAGCTGAGGGCTTGAAGATCACCCTGTTTTGCGGCTCATCTCCTCTCGTCACTTCTGTGTTTATCCACATAATGTTTCTCATCCCTTCTCCTTTTTGAGTCTCTGTCATAACGATCATCTCTTGATCTTCTGTCGTCCCTCCTTTCTCTGTAGTCTTTATCTCTGTAGTTCATTCCCCTCTCCTCTCTCTTTTCCATCCCTCTATCATGATCTTCTCTTCTCCCCATGCCTCTGTCACGTTCCTCTCTCCTGTCTGTACTGCCAAAGTCTCTGCCTGGTGAGGCCCCTCTGTGTCTGTCCCTATTCCACTCTTCTCTCTCGCCTCCTCTCTCCCATCTTCTCTCCGTTGATCTGTCCTGATTGAAAGCAGGGGGCAGGTTTATGGGTTTACGGAAAGGTCGGTCTCTTCCGCCGAATCTTAGCTGCCCAGACTCCTTCCTGCCCCCAAGGCCTCCCCCCAAGCGGCGTGGAACCCATCCTTTCAGGGTTCTCTCCTGTTCGAAGTCCACAAATAGCTCGTGCTGGTCCACCACCAGCTTATTGGCGTCTCGGCGAGCGCGCATCACCGCCCTTTCCTCCTTGTATTCCACAAAGGCATATCCTTTCGAGAAGCCCGTCACGACGTCCCTGACAATGCGAAGTTTTTGAATGTCTCCGTACTTGGAAAAGACCTGGTGGAGCTTCTCCTCAGATGTGTGCTGGTTTAGGCGCGCCACGAACAGGGTCAGGAGAGGGTCTCCGCTTACACCTTTGTTGGGTCGATAGCGCGCCTGCATCGCACGCCAGACTGCACGGTCATGAGGCTCCACATCTGTGCCATCTATACTACCAGCCTTTAGTGGAGCATACACCTTCGCAACAGGGCTCCAGTCATTCATCGTCTGTCAGATCAGAACACAGAACGATGAATGTAGTTTCATATCATCTAAATAGAGCATACTGGTACAATATGTAACAACTTTGTATCGTAGTAATATGGTCATGTCATCGTCATGGTCCAGTCAAACATAGACAGAGCTACACTGTTATTGTAATGCCATGACTGAACGTAACGTTAGCTAACGTTGAGCCCTCAGATGCCTGACTGAACGAGCGTTCGTTCTTCAACTACAATTGTTTAGCATAGTTCTTCAACTGTAAATGTAGCAGAAATGTAGCCCTACTTACAGCACAGTGATTTCACAGCAAAGACGTATTTTGTAGATGTAGCAAAGATCAGATATTATTCAGCGTCAAACAATTTGGTCATGGGTAGCTTAACACAAACCCAAAACATCAAATTGTAACGTGTCCGTCACTGTTTAGATTCCGTGCGGAAACAATTCTATTAACAACTGGTATCCTCACCCATAGGTTCAGGGGTTTGTGGTGAATGTAATGTAACGCATCACACGCTGTTGACTAGGCTTTTAATCCATATTCAATTCAATTCAATTCAGTTTTATTTTTACAGCGCCTTTTACAATAGTATTGTCTCGTGGCGCTTGCATATCTGCTTGATAGACAGACAACACACTTTAATGTAGTTGTTGGGTTAGGTAATTATACAAGGCCTAGTCAAGTTATTAATGTGTTATGCAGTCTGTGTGCATACGTGTATAATGCAATAAGCAAGAACAAACATTTTAACACCTATTGCATCACCCTCTGCTATGGGCTATTATGTACTGCATATATTGTGTATTATTATCTCAAATGTTATCTTTCATCAGACATTGAAAAACAGATCTTACGTAAAAACATTTTATTAACTAATTCCTCTACACCAGCATAAAGATTCATTGACATACTTTCACAAGGTGTAGGGCTCTGGAACAGAACAGCATTCTATGTTAAGAGCTATATGTTTACTCAGGTTTGTGACAACTACACACAGAACAAAAAGAGCCACACATCCCCAGTCAAGTGTGTCAAAGGTGGATAAGACATTCCAGTTTATGTGAAGCAGTTAAAAGGGTTTGCTTGCATCTCTCTGCGTCTCACTGATATTTGGACACCAGACATTGTTATTGCTAAACATGTATTACAGATTTGATTAAGAAAATGTTTATAAAAATGCAGAACATTATACTACCACTGCATGCTTTGGAAGCACCGATCTACTCATATATAAAATGTACAAAAAGAAATGTGTCCCCCCCAAAAAACTAGCATGTCTCAGGAGCATAGGATAAATATTTTAAAAGAAATAATATAGGGCATTTTGAATATGTACCTTCATCTAAGGGTGAGTTGCTGCTACTCACCAACACACCATCCTCTACACATTCTGTTCCCTAAGGCAATAATTACATTAAAAACTCTAATAAGAGACCAGATGTTGGGAATTCCCTTTCGGGCCCCTCAGTGTTTGAGCCAAGGGTGAGCTGCAATGGATGACTTCCTGCGGTCACCATAGTCATAAAGAAGCTCCTCGCCCTTGTCGATCTCTCTGGAGGCTACAAGGATGAGGTGAGGTATGCCGTTGATATCGTGGAGCTTGGTGTGGCAGTTGCCATTTCTGCTGTGGTTGATCAGTCTTCCCATTCGGCCAGATTCACTGGTGGCATCCACACTAAGAGATAAAATGTACATTGTTGTTTGGATTGCTTTAACACAGTGTTCTAAAAACAAACAAACATGCATAGTTATGCAGCCTGTTTCATCAACATCAACTTCTCGGATTTCTTGCATGCATACATGAGTGATGGAAGTGGCAGAGGCCACTAACAAAGAGCAGGGAGACTGGACTCACCAGTATGTTTTACACAGGTACTGAAAGTAGTACATGTAGCAGCCAGTGGAGGGGTCCTGGGCGTACATAGCTTCCCTTTTCTTGGCGTCGGTAATCTCTAACAGGTCGCCATAGTACTCTACCACGTACTGCCCCTTCTGGAATCTTTGTGTTGCGAAGACACCTCTACCTTTGTCTTCTATATGCTGCACCTGAATGGAAAATTTGTGATGGGTCACTGAGTGGAGCAGATTTCATATGTGACTGAATGCAAGTGGTCGAAGGTGAGTATGTAAATATTACCCTCATGCCATTCTCAATCCCCTTCAAGATTAGTTCATCTATGTGTTTCTTTTCTTCACACTGGAGAGAAAGTATTAGTTGAAGGTTATATTTAAGAAAAAATCAACTGCAGCATGCTAATAAAGCCACATATTTGCTTTGTACAATTGTCAATTTTCTGTCAATTCAGCCAGTACTTGATGTGACATTGAATTCCTAACTCTGTATACCACAAAACTAATGGACTCACTCAAACATTTCCAAATATACTTTACCTCCAATTCGGACTTGCTTTTCCTTGAGCTTCTCCTTACAGGAAAGTAGTCTGTAACCTTGCGATTTGTGGAGTTCTTGCTTCTCTCACTGAAAGGAGTGACCGAAAGTTTTAATGTTTAAATGGACAGGTACAACATGAACACTGTAAAGAATAGTGGTTCGTCTATAACCATGTACACCACATCAAAAAAGCATAATTACAGTTTCGTCCCTACCTTTTCTGGGAGAATTTCTTGGTCTTTGCTTTGCGCCCTCTACTGTGGTTGAAGGGATGGGAACCATATTGACCTGCTGTCACCTCCACAGAGGGATATGACTGGAGTGGGAGTTTGTCGCCTTCACATGACCATGCCTCATGCTCTTGTTCTCTGATTCCACCAGAGTCAGGGCTTACAATGGCATGCCTTCTGCCTACAGCACAAAGAAGGACAGTTATGAAGAATTATTTGAGACAGATTTCAGTATTTACAAAAACTGATGGCTTAAACTTGTAATATTTACAAACAACAAAAAGTACTATCACCACTTCTAAAGCTGGTTTTAAATAATGTAGTCAATCAATGCAGTGCACCCATGTTATAGCCGTCATGTTACAGCTGACAGTCCAAAGTAATAGTCCTAGGCTTTCAAATTACCCTTCAATGGATTCCCAACATCTGATATGATGGAAAATACATGGAAAACATTTTACCTATACATTCTCCTTGAGTTTGAGACTTGCCCTCTATGATGACTACTTCTTCGTGTGGTGTTTTACTGTTGCAATGGAGTAAATAGTTTGGGAGTGTAGAGTGTCCATTGCATAAGACGTCCTGAAAGAAAACGCAAATAAAACATAATGAAAGTGGACTTTCCAATAAATAGATTAAAGGCAAACTATTAATACACTATCGAGGATTTTTTTTAAAGAATAGGAAAACAACTGTTTACTTATGTCCAAGGGAATCTGAGGAACATTTGTAAACACGCCCACAACATCCGGGCCTTATTTCTCGCTAATTTATTGCTAGCAAGCTAGTTCTTTGAAGTCCAAGGCTAAACACCTTGACATCAATATTATTATCGTTTAGACTTTTCATTGCATACTATTTTAATTTATGTCTACACACTGTCGTTTGTCATGCATCCATAAAACACTTTTAAACGGCACAATCCTTTGGGAGGCTTAATTTAAGCTAACACAAAGTGGTCCATGTCAGATCAGAGTTGGTTAACGTTATTGTTAAATCTCAGTTGACAGATTGGAAATGCCAACATTAGCTGGATGACTTACAACCTATTAAAACGTTACGCCTTAACCAACATTATAGTGCCAAATATCTGAGGTGATGTCACATACCCCACTCATGTCAGCCTTGTTTTCCCCTGCCTTTTCTCAGGAGTAGAAGAGTCCCGGTTCACTTTATTAGCCTAAAACGCCCTCTGTGCTGCCGTTTTCTGTGTTCCAGGGATAGAAAGAAGACATCCCACAAAGCTTCACCTGTTTTCTAAACCTAAACGAGATGCTTTCATTGGTTGTATCTGAGGTTCCGCTTTTAGTAACAGTTTTCACAGTTTTCGTGCCGCCATGTTCTCAGCTCAACTCATTCACGGGTGGAGAGCATGTGAACATTTAAAGAACAGCCACGGTATGTTTACATCAGCAGCAGTGCAGCGACAGTCCACCAGTGGGCGTCGGTGGACAGAGGGATAGCACTGCAAGCGGAACATCGATTGAGGTTGAGGGTTGAGGCATATTTCAAGTTTACACTCATATTTGATCAAATTAACATGTCTATCAATATTGAATATGCTAACTTTTATGAATATACTTCTACTTTTCAAATAGATTAAATCCTATAACTGCGGAAAGTGTAAGTAAGGGAAAGATTTTGACCTCACCAGCATGGCTAAAACCTAGTAATCTTGGAAGAGGTTTGAACAATTGATGTCATTTCCTAGAGAAGGCGGTGTAGTCACGTGACTATGGTTAAGCGCTCTGCTTCTCGAATCCGTTTACTTAAAAATATGCTTAGTAGGAAGGGTTACTTCGATTTAACTACGGTAGCTTCACAATGGCTTTTATACAAACGCTTACCGTATCGTCAAAGGCGAAAACGAAACGGAATTTGGCTTGGGCAATCTTCTGATTTGGACGCAGTGTCACGTGACCCACACGCGATTTTTGCCGTTTGGTAAAGATGGCGGCGGGTAGTTAGCAAACAAGCGTAGACAAGGAGGAACATCCTCAATACAGCTGAGACAAGTGGGAGCCTCGAATACCGTCAAGTGAGCGCCTTGATTCTATTTGATCTTTTGAAAAGTCAGACATTTAACATGTACTTGAGTTAGGGAAGTTAAGTCGAGGGAGTTAAAGCAGTTGTTTTTGTGCACTGAATGGTCTGTTTTCATATCTTTAAAGGCTGCTTCTTAACGTTAGCAAACGCTAGTTTAGCAGTTTGTAGCATAACGTTAGCCCACAAGAGGTGACTGAGCACATCATTATAGCGGGCTAAAACTGCTTTATTTGAATACATTTTTGAGTAATGTTACAGCGTAGTTGTAGTCATCTATTCGACAGTATATGTCAGGGGTAGTTTCTCAACAGTAAATATGTGATGATCCAAAGGCTAAGCGCATTCGCTGTCATTTGATGTGTTTGTTATCTAAGTTTGACAACCATCATTAATGCAGTTAACAGTGTAGTTTGACATACCACATTGGAAGTATCACTCAAGTACAGTTCGCTAACCGTAAGAGAAGGAACACGTTTAGAGTTAGCTAGTCAACGTTAGCACCTTAACCCTTTGGTTGGGTGTAACGTTAGAATATTGATTGTCTCCTTGGCTTACGGGGGTAATTGTTAGATAACATGACAGTTAGTACCTATTAGTACTGTGAAGTAAAACTCATTGTTGGTACCATCGCTAAATCATATTCAACCTTTTGTCCTCAGTATAATGGCCAGGTACCAAGCTAATAACTTGGGAGCAAGTCGCATGTTTGTATCCTAGAGACCGGTCACATTGGTGAACCAGGTGGCTAGGACAGCTAGCTAATGTCACTGCTTTGGTGGCGAAGTCACTTTTTTTTAGTTATTAGATGGTATTGTGTGGTTTGTTTGTGTGAGACAGTCAATATATTAGCAATCTTTACTCTTAATTTACAAAGTGACCGACCTAGCTAACTGTTCTTCTGCTCTTAACATGGCCCATTGCGCGCACAGACAATTTGCATAGCTACCATGGTTTTAGTATACATCGCTAGGCTATGTTAGCCCAGCTATCCAGATGCGTCAGACCAGGAAGTACTGCAACTAGCTGCAAACACGTGCTCAGATATGGTATGTTTCAGCTATGTGTGTTGCCACTGCTGCATGTCACCTTATGCCTCACTTGTGTTGATGATGTGTCTGAAAAGAGACCTGAGTAATCTAGTGTAAGTTCATGTGATTTATGAAATCTATGAGACTCGTTTTTCTAACTGCTTTGCATCTAACTTAACGTTACATTAACTTTACGCACAAAACTGTTAACAAATGTTAACTGTTAACAAATTCCAGCTCTCTGGGCATTTTAAGTTGAAACAGACCAAATGTTTCCAGAGACTAGCTCAGTTTATTGCAGGTGAAACACAGACTTTCGGTTTCGAATACAGAACATGATTAGGTAGTTCTTAAAACTAGTTTTATTTCACTGACTACACCGTGAAACATTGAAGAAACACATTACCAGTGTTACGTTTATTTTGTACTTGTGCTTTTGCTGCTGAATTGAGAAATATTTGTTTTTATGAGATTTAAGAGGTAACGTGTTTGAGCAGTATGGTCAAGGAGTGTATTGCACTCCAGCCGCGTGTGCGTGTGTGTCTCTCCCTTGTCTTTGTATCTAGGGCCATGTGGTGTACTTCTTCAGAGGCAGAAAGGGAAAAAAATATTATGCATGTTCTGATGTGGGTTTTTATATTTTCAGATGATGGATCCTGGACAGGATTTGCTTTTGGCGGCCCTGAGTGAAAGCGGAATCTGCCCAAATGACCTTTTTGACCTCGACCCACAGGACACTGGTCCACCCCCTGTGCCTCAACAGGTGTGTGGTGGTGGTGATGATGATGATAAAGAAAACAATTAACAGAAAAAGAAACATGCAGTTGCATGTTCACATTTGCACGAATAGAAGCAGTTCATGAATCAAATACAATGAGAAAAAAAGTATGTGTTTGAAAGCCTCACAGTTTGAATCATTTATTCATGGAATGGGCAGCATTTATCAGGGGTTGTGTTGAATGCTGATATAAGGTTTAAAGTAGACTAAAACTTACATTTTCTGATGTCTTTGTAATTTACCTTAAGATGTTTTTTTGAAGTTGCATACTGTGCACACTGCTCATGATCATGGTCATTTGGTACGTGTGCAGGAGTGTTTGTTTTGTGCAGATATTTCAGCATGCTGTTTTTGTTTTGTGTTAATCTGCAGTCTGTATCCGTCAACGCACTGGATGGAGTTAGTCTTGCAGCTGAGGCTGCTGGGATTGTTCGACTGGAACCTGCTCAGTCCCCCACACCTGTGCCCACAACCACCCCTACAATCACCATCAGAGTAAGAGATGCATAGCCACTTTGAAGGTGCTAGATTGTGTTTTGTTTAGGTTATGTTAGCTAATGTGGTCACTATATTAAAAAGGTTCAAAACTGACAGAATTTCATGGCACCTTTTAGAATCTAGAATGGCTGGAATTGTGTGGAATCGCACAGCCTTTTATGTGAAGTCTTACAACTCAGTTTTTAGTACGTTTTATATGTTCTTATACGCAGTGTTTACAAATGCAGTGCATAGTTTTGACAGTAATGTCACTAAATGTTCACAGCAGAAGCCACAGCCATCGACCACAACATTTGTCTTAAACCAGCTCAATCAGCTCCCTTCCCTTGGCACCATCGTGGTCACCAAGCCTGCCTCAGGCTCCACTGGCCGGCAGACGATCACTGTGACGAAGGTGGTGCACGCACGGGGTATGAGCCCTTCAGCCGCAGTGGCAACGGCATCCTCGCCGGTCTGCTCTGTGGTGCCCCCCAGCCGGGATCAGGTGAAGCTGAAGGACCTGCTGAGGCCAGGTGCCCTGAAAACTAGTAGCCTGGGGGAACTCATGAAGCTCAAGCCGCCGGCAGACATTGCCCCGCCAGTTGCCACAGCAACAGCTGCTAGCACAAGTGAGTGAGGATGCCTGTGTGTGTTTGGTGTTTGTTTGAAAGTTGGTGTGTATTTGGGATTGTGAGTTGGCGTGAGTGACTTGTTATGTGAATGTTTTTCCTGTCAACTGCTGCAGCTGCTCAGGCAAGGGTGTTCAACTCTCGTTTCTTCCTTTGATGTAGGGCTGCTCCTTCATGGCAAAAATCATAACCATGATGATTTTGTTAGCTGTTTCAATCAGAATTACTGAATTGCTTGTAACATAGGGGAAAATAATCATTACATTCTGATCATGTTACTTTCATAATTGTTGGAAGGCATAGCCTAGACATGATTAGTTCAGTTAATTGCAGTCTTGGTTTCATGGAATGCTTGCCTCTGGGTCTGGTATGCAGTCTGTTTTAATGGCTCTGTCAGGCCTTCTTGTTGTGGTCTTCTCTCAACAAATGGACATGCTGCTTTTCCCTCTTGCAGAAATAATTGTGCTCTCTTCCAAGATGATGAATAGAGCAGGTATCTTTGGTTTACTCTTTTAATGCACTGAATAGGTTCTGGTGGAGGGTTGTTGTGTGGTGGCGGGGTTCTCCGAAGGCAGTTCTCACCTGGTTCATTTTTTTGGTGACTGACGTCTTGATGGGCTTTTCCTCCCACAGCGGAGTTGAACAACGGCTTGAAAAAAGAGGTGTCTAGCAAAGACGTGGCCAGGATTTGGGTGAACGAAGATCTGAAGATGCGTAGCTTTTCCCCCACGAACGTAAGCCTCTGCCTAATGGTAACCAATTATTTATCTGTCGATCACAAAACAATGGCTCATCATGCTGTGAAGAGTATAATGAGCCATTGCTTTTGGGGTATTTTTCTTCACTAATAATAGAGAAACTCTATTACTTTCTTCAGATCTATAACCAGTTATCCATCAGCACACTTATTGTACTGTTTAATCTACGTTGTTCTTTGTGTGTTTGTGCGCCTGTAGATACCCAACATTAAAGATGAAGAGGAACCAGAGGAGGAGGAAGAGGATGAACTGGGCCACGCGGAGACATATGCGGAGTACATGCCAATGAAACGTGAGAACAAGGGCACTCGGCTCAGCACATGCATTTTTAAGGGGATATTTTTAGTCTTGTGTGGGCTTTTTAGCTAACATTCAGCCATCGGATAGGTGCTCATTCAACTGTCAGAGGTAGTTGTGGAAGACACAAGCAGCCTTTGCCAGAGGAGATTAAAAAAGAGTCTGATTTTGCAGACACTTCTGTAGCTAGAAATGTAATATCACAGGGAAGAGATGTACCCGGAGGTGTGTTGGTGGATATCAGGAAGTTGTGCTTGTTCTCCCTCGCAGTCAAGACAGGCCTGCGGCACCCTGACCCAGTGGTTGAAACCAGCTCGCTGTCTAGCGTGAACCCACCAGATGTGTGGTACCGCCTGGCCATTCCCGAAGAGACCATTGACCGCGGCTGGCTGTCCGCCTTGCAGCTCGAGGCCATCACCTACGCCAGCCAGGTGAGGCAGCCACCTCAGCCCTTCCCTGCTGCCCCTAAGCAGCATTTAGACTGATAAGAGTGTAGAAACAAGAGACTGTTAATGAAATAACAGTGACTGTTTATTGGCAAATTAACAAAAGGGGTGTGACTGTTTATCTTAATGCTTGTGTAAATTACCTGCTGTCTGGATAATCCACACTTACTGACATTTAAATGTGTTCATGTAAACGCCCTGCAGCTTTTACCAGGAACAGTGGAGTTCACGCCACATGCAGGAAGTTAACAGTTCCCATTTAAACATCCATCCACCCTGTATTACGATAGTCAAGACAAAACCAAAGCAAAGCATCTTTAATGATCATTAACCATATTAGTCTGACAGGCTGATTTTGAAGGTGGTCTATGTATTTTTATGAGGTTAGTTCTGGGAAATAGGATGTATAGGGAGTGAGTTTATTTATCCCAGAGGTAATTTTAAAAGTTCCAGTCTAATTTAATGTAAAATTAGTGAGAATAGATAGGATGGGCATATGATGTGACTGTGTTTTTTGGGAATTGCCTTGCCCAACAGCAACACGAGACATTCCTTCCCAACCAAGACCGAGCGGCCTATCTGATTGGGGATGGAGCTGGAGTGGGCAAAGGCAGAACTATCGCTGGAATCATTTACGAGAATTACCTACTGGGGAGGAAACGCTCCCTCTGGTAAGAACTCTTTCGCCTTTTTTCTGCCGCCCAACTACCTCATTTGATAGCGCTAGCCGATTGTTTTTATTAATAGAGTTAATGCCCTTATGTTTCCTGTTGTGTGTTTTAGGTTTAGTGTCTCCAATGACTTGAAGTATGATGCAGAGAGAGATCTGCGGGACATTGGCGCCAAGAACATCCAAGTCCACTCGCTGAACAAGGTGAATAGAGTAGCAAGTTGAATTTGAACACTTTATATATAGAGGCCATTGTCCTTGGCTGAATACTCTCAATCTTTTTTTGCGAGTCAATATTAGAAAGATGCTCTGTTTTTGAGCAAGAACTGTATTTACTGTACTTACATCTCTCTACATATGTGATAAATGTTTACCTGTGTCCAGCACCTGAGCACGGGTTTAAGACCAGTTTATAGTTCAAGCGCTGGTCGACGAAGATTTATTTATTTATTTATTTATTTTTAAGTTGTCAGGTGATGCAGAGCTGTAGCCTTTCTTAAACCTATATCAGCAACATACTACTGAAAAGAACATCTCAAATGGAAGCAGCTGTAGAACTTTGAGCTGATGTTCACACAGAGTATGAACCAACCATGCATCATGCATGTGACAAGCATCAGGACACCTGAGGAGACAGATTTTGTCTGAAGCCATATTTTGTCAAGTGACACCTGTACTATGGAGTATAAATTGGCCTTATCTGTTCTCTCCTTTCTCTGAATCTCAGCAGTTCACCACCTGCAGCTTATGACTCACATTGCAACCCACTTGTCACAGCTCCGTCTCTCACTCCCACACATGCCCACATGGCTGATATTTAATTTGTGTTTTGTCCGTTTTCTTTTTCCAGTTTAAATACGGGAAGATCTCCTCGAAACACAATGGCAGTGTTAAGAAAGGTGTTATATTTGCCACGTACTCGTCCCTTATCGGGGAGAGTCAGTCCGGTGGGAAGTACAAGACCCGATTTAAGCAGCTACTGCACTGGTGTGGGGACGACTTTGACGGTGTTGTATCCTTTTCATCAATAAGCCCGCTTAGGGAAATAACAGTAAAACAAAGGAAGTACCATATCATATTGCTTACCCCCTCAATAAAAATGATTTCTTCCAGGATCTCCCAAAAGAAGTCATTATTGAGATATGCCTGTGAAGCTGTTTTGTAACATGCTTTTCTGCTGCAATTTATCTGTATTATAGCTTTGTCTTTTAATGAATATTGCTGCAGAAATGTTTGAAAGGTGTCTAAATTAAATGTTACGATGGTAATGCAGTTATGTGAGGTTGTATATTGATTCATGTTAGATTTGTGCTGATGACATCTGACATTATTATTGACAATATTATTTTACAGATCAAACATGTACTAATATGTTGGATGTTTTGTTTGATGGATTGAAAGATGTATTGTAGCCTGTCAGCAGCCAGTATCACGTGTATTTTGAAGTGTTTCCCTTAACTGTAACCGTCAGATTGTATTTGATGAGTGCCATAAAGCCAAAAATGTTTGTCCCATTGGGTCCTCAAAACCCACTAAGACCGGATTGGCTGTGCTGGAGCTACAGAACAAGTTGCCCAAAGCCAGGGTGGTATATGCCAGCGCCACAGGTACAGAGACAAAGAAATGCCACACCCAGGCCCGCATACTGGGGCATACCCACAAACTTCGCTAGAAGCTGGCTTGTACTCATTCCCAATTCTCAGAGTAATTTGATAATCTCCATTCTAGGTGCATCGGAGCCACGGAATATGGCCTACATGAACCGTCTTGGTATCTGGGGTGAAGGAACGCCCTTTAAGGAGTTTACAAACTTTATTCAGGCAGTGGAGAGACGGTATGTGACTCAGAAACAGCTTTAGGCTAGTCTGGAGCATTTAGTTTGGGGGTGTGTAGGGTAAAGCAGCAGGAATACTAGTTTGCCTGGTGTGTTCTAATTCTGCTCACAGTGCTTGGTTTGATGTGTGTCTGTCTATACCAGAGGTGCTTGTTTACAGTTTGTGGGGTTTTTTTTTTGTTTTTGTTTTGTATTCTCACTTGAATTTGTTGGTTTTTGGTCATTCAATCCTCAGGGGTGTGGGAGCCATGGAAATTGTTGCCATGGATATGAAGTTGAGGGGGATGTACATTGCAAGGCAGCTGAGCTTTCAGGGTGTGACATTTAAGATTGACGAAGTCCCTTTAAGTAACAACTACATCAAAATGTACAACAAGGCTGTACGACTGGTAGGTATACATGTTGCTGTCATGTATTGACCACTGCTGCAAAGAGCAGAGTTCATGTGATGATGAATGATGACATGCCTGTCTATCTGCCCCCCCCCCCTTCACATAAGGGGAACATGTCATGTGATGTTTTAAATAGGTAGTCAATTGTGTTTGAACAGATAAAAATGAACTATGAAGAATATATATATATATATATATATATATATATATATATATATATATATATATATATATGTATGTATATAGTTATATATATGTGTATGTATATAGGTATATATATATGTATGTGTGTATATATATATATATATATATATATATATATATATATATATATATATAGTGTTTGTGTATGTGTTGTAGGTACCCATTTACTTTGTCGTTATACTTAAGTTTCCCTCTGTCTTCCTCAGTGGGTTACTGCCCGTGAGAAGTTTCAGCAGGCGGCCAACCTGATGGATGCGGAACAGCGCATGAAGAAGTCCATGTGGGGCCAGTTCTGGTCTGCGCACCAGCGCTTCTTCAAGTACCTGTGCATTGCCTCGAAGGTGCGCCGAGTCGTTCAGCTCGCCCGAGAGGAGGTCAAGAATGGAAAGGTAAGGGTCCTCTTGGTTGAAGTTTAATGCACAAATTAATAGTAATAGTGTTATGATGCAATGCTAGTTAAAGCATTTTTCAATACTGATTTAAATTTTATGATTAATGATAAATGACCTGACAGTCCATATTTTCCTCTCATTCTAGTAGTTTTATTTTTATTTATTTATTTTAAGTGATTTGAGACCATCTGATAAGCCACATTGTTTGTGTAAATGTTTTACCTATCTTTGCTTTGGCAGTACATCTGTATGGCCAATTGGTTAATGTTTCTACCTCTGCCTTTTCTTCAGTGTGTGGTGATTGGTCTGCAGTCGACAGGAGAGGCCCGGACCCTGGAGGCCTTGGAGGAGGGAGGAGGAGAGCTCAACGATTTCGTGTCCACTGCTAAGTGAGTGCTCTCACAGGCCCTGTGCTGAAAAGAAGAATCTGCTTGCTCAGACTCTAAGTTTGGAACTAAACCTGAATGAACAAACATCTCATAGCAAAATCTATGAGGAATTTTGGGGGTGGAATAACATTCTGCTCCATAAGGGAAATATAGGCCAATCTCTGGGCTCATATTTCTATAGACATATAACTTAAATCTACTTCAGGAAATGATAAATGAGACTGTCTGATGTAATGCGTGCATGAATCAACAGTATATGCATGAAGGTTGAATTAAGAAAATTGAATGGAGGTCATTATAAAAATCACTTAAGGTTCGTTATAGAGGCGGTAATGGGAGTGTTGTGTGAAGAATGTCAATTTATTCTCTGTGTTTTTTGCTAGGGGTGTTTTCCAGTCTTTGGTGGAGAAGCACTTTCCCGCTCCAGACAGACAGAAGCTCTTTAGCCTGCTGGGTATTGATCTGCCCTCTAAGAAGCCTGCAGAAGCCAACAACAATGCCCAGGATCAAAAGGGCACCAAAAGAAAAGGTTTGTGCCTTGGGCTTGGTCCAGTTGCTTGTACCTGTTTCTTGGAATCCTGCAAAGTAAATTGTTTGTGAAGGTTTTAGGTAATGGTCACATTTGAATAATTGTTGACAGGACAGGTTGGAAGAAAGATGATGTCATTCCTTAGTGGTTCAGTGTAGTGGTTAAGGAACCTGGCTAGCGTGCAAGTAGCTTGAAGAGTTGTGGGTTCAAATCCCAGTCGCCACCGTTGTGCCCTTGAGCAAGGCACTTAACCCTAAGTTGCTCTAGGGGAGACTTGATAGTTGATGAGTTGTAAGTCGCTTTGAATAAAAGCGTCTGCTAAATGCATAAATGTAAATGTAAGAGAGTTTTCCTGTCTGTCTCCGCAGGTCAGGAGGTCAAGAAGGCAACAAAGAGGAAGCGGCAGTCAGGAGGGCTTTCGGGAAGCAGCAGCTCTGAGGAGAGCCAATCGGACGAGTCAGACCAGGACGCCGAGAGCGATGACAGCTTCAAGTCGGTCAGTTCCGGCGAGGAGGAGGAAGACGACTTCAACCCCTTCAGGGACGAGTCTAGCGAGGATGATGAGGGTGGTGAGTAATTAACCAGGAAGAAATTGTTGAACTCTCAGCGGGTCTCAGACATAGCATTTTTTTTTTTTTTTTTTTTTTTACATTTCTTCTCACTTGTAATTCCTCTCTCTCCAGATCCCTGGCTCATCCGGAAAGACTCCAAAAAAGGCAAGGAGAAGAAAAGCAAAAAGAGAAAGAAGAGCATCGACCCCGACTCGATTCAGAGTGCCTTGCTAGCGTCTGGGCTCGGCTCCACCAGGCCTGCCTTTACCACGCCCGTCGCCAAAGTGCCCGCCACCACCCCAGCAGGTGGGTTGATTGCCTCTCTGTATCGGAGTCGTTTTTCAAAGCGAAGTGATAGTTCAGTACTGCACCCCCGTCACTCGTCCCAGCTGAAAATATAGACCCAAAAATGGTATGCTTCCCCATGTTGAAGACTACTTCAGGTTCCTCAGTGTGTTTTACGAATAGTGGTCAAAGCATAAACAAGGAAAGAAAGAACAGGATAACCAATACATACATTTGTAAAAATTGGTCGACAGTGACCTGGGTGCATGTGACATTTTGACCATCTTCTGGTATTTCTTCCTTCAATCCCCAAGTTATTGCAGAGGCACTGTCCTAATACTCTAATACTTTAAGTCGGTCTGAATGAGGGTCAGTTACATGATTATATGAGTAAACCTAGTCCATGAAAACTGCAACTGCAGATACTAGCTGTTGTGTTACAGATATGCTGTTTTGATATATATTGCATGCCACTCAGGCTCATGGTCCTAACTGCCTGCTGATCTCCTTGATTAGCTAAGACAGATGATGTGGGTGGCTGTGTGACCAGCCAGGATGCAGTGGAGGATGCCCAGCAGATGAAGCGCCACCTGCTGGAGGAGCTAGAGAAGCTGTCTGAGCAACTGCCCCCCAATACGCTGGACGAGCTCATCGACGAGCTCGGGGGTCCTGATAATGTGGCTGAGGTTTGTGGGACTTGGGGCACACACCACACCCCACGCATTCACACCAAAGTGGACACTTTTTTTTAATTTCCTTTGTGTGCCGTGGTCAACATTTTTAACATTGCATATGTATATTTTTTAAAAATCTGTAGCAGTAACTTTATTTTCATGAGGCTCAGAAATAATTAGTTGATTCAGTTTATTCCCCCTTCAGGGAGCTCTTTTTCCAACAGCATTCCAGTTACTAATTAAGTTTTTAAGCAACTTTTGCAGTTGGAGTACAATTGTATTGCCAGCCACCAAAGCTAACTACTTCTTAATTCTTAGTGTTGGGTAAACAAATCTGTGTATTGTTTGTTAGTGTCTTTGTTTGCATTTCAGATGACTGGACGCAAAGGCAGGGTTGTCAGCAACGATGATGGTAGCATATCATACGAGTCCCGCTCAGAGCTGGATGTGCCCGTGGAGATACTGAACCTGACAGAGAAACAGCGCTTCATGGATGGAGAGAAGGTAGATGGCTGACCTTTGGCATTTCAGGAGCTGTCGGCTGTAGTGCATGTCAAGCTCGAGCTGTTAGTTATTAAAAAACACTGTCAGCTCTTGCTAGAACATTTTATAAGTGAATTGAAGAACATTTTTGCCGATTTGCAAAACACTGAAGAAAGACATTGGAGTGCACAGCCATTTTATTACCTATTGCTTACGTTATGTCATGAATGGGGTATGTAATATCAAACTATGTTGGACAAACTATTGGACAAACCACAATATTCACCTACAGTTACAATCCGCCAGCACAGTGTTGATCTAATAGTTTGGAGCTAGTCCATGAGGCTCTTGCTTGTGTTTTCAGAACATTGCCATCATCTCGGAGGCAGCCAGCTCTGGGATCTCTCTGCAGGCTGACCGCAGGGTGAAGAACCAGAGGAGGAGAGTACACATGACACTGGAGCTGCCTTGGAGCGCAGACAGGGCCATCCAGCAGTTTGGTAAGCCGAGGCTTGCAGTAATCAGTTGTCAATTGAAAAACTGAATTCAAGAGATTGGATTTCGAAAGTGATAGTCCAGGGTTAGGGTCCAGGTCCACTTTAAAGATGTCTTTCTGTGATGAGGGTCCTGGTCTCAATTTCTCTTTCACTCATGGCTCCAATTAAACTACCAACCTGTGTTGGTTTGTAAAGCTATGTCTTTTTAAACTTATGCAAGTGTGATGCAGGCCTTAAAGTTCTCAGGCTCTGTGCCAGAGATATGGGCCATGCTGTTTAAAAAAAATATTTAGAACTACAATTACTATAACTATAATTAGAAGTAATTCAGTAGGCGGGAATTTTCCTTGTTTTGCATATCCATGGCAGTGTAGTGACAATGGCTTTTTCTCGTACCTCCTCCCAGGCCGGACACACAGATCCAATCAGGTCACAGCACCAGAGTATGTGTTCCTCATCTCGGAACTGGCAGGAGAACAGAGATTCGCCTCCATCGTTGCCAAAAGACTGGAAAGCTTGGTGAGTCCTTGCTGTTCCACAAACTGTTCAGTCAGCAAAGCAATGCTGGATCATGTGATGCCATTGAAGTTTTAAAGCAAATAATTTCTAAGCATTAGATTTTAGATTGATATCAGAAGTGGAAGTCTTGCCTTTGCATGTTTCCGTTGGTTTGTTTTACTTGGCTCAAATCTTTTGTATCTGTGTTGGAACAGGGCGCGCTTACACATGGGGACAGAAGAGCAACAGAGACAAGAGACTTGAGCCGGTTTAACTTCGACAACAAAGTAAGCTCAACGTCTAATTTGTCGGGTTTTCATGAAGTGAACTGCTTGACTGCTCTGGTTGTGACGTCTCTGTCCTCCACAGTACGGAAGAAACGCACTAGAAATAGTAATGAAGTCCATTGTCAACCTGGACTCTCCCCTGGTTTCCCCTCCGTCAGACTTTGAAGGGGATTTTTTTAAAGGTACAGAAAATGGAAAGCATGTGATTGTGTTAACACAGTTTTACTCATGTGCTTAGCTTACAGTGAGCGATTATGTAACATTCCTCACGTTTCCTTTTGCAGAAATCCGAAATGGCTTAATAGGCGTGGGACTCATCAATGTTGAGGACCGGTCAGGAATCCTTACATTGGACAAAGGTGGGATGTGTTTAGTGACAAACAGAGAAGTTGAACAAGTGAATATGGACCATGACAATAGATCTGTTACCCAAACATTACTGGATATGAATCCAACATTTCTATTGTGGCACGAGACATTTTGGGGTTTATTTCAATTGAAGCGGTATCATACATCATATGTTGTAAACAAAGATTAATATTTTATTCCACATTATAGTTTTGATAAAGTAGTTATAGTTTTTAAAGAATGTTGTCCTAAAAGTATCATGTGTAAACACTGTATGCGGATCATGTGTCTGGATTTTTTTTGCAGATTATAACAACATTGGGAAGTTCCTTAACCGGATCCTCGGTATGGAGGTCCAACAGCAGAATGCTCTCTTCCAGTACTTTGCTGACACACTAACAGCCGTCATCCAGAATGCCAAAAAGAATGGTCGTTACGACATGGGAATTCTGGGTAAGCTTCTGATCATGAGACATTCTGTCCTTCTTGAATGCAATAGCATGTCTGCTCTGGGGAAAATCAGCCTTGCTCAGTGTTGCTTTGGTTCTTCATGACAGATTTGGGCTCAGGGGATGAGAAGGTCAAAAAGATTGACATGAAAAAATTTCTTACCCCTGGATATTCAACCTCAGGACATGTGGAGTTGTACACTGTGAGTGAAATTGAAATATGATGGTGAAAAGAATGGTGGAGAGAAAAAATTTAGTTTCTTTAAAAAAGTAAAGGTTTCAGAAAAATACATGATGCCTGAGAAATATGTGGGTGTTGGTCTGGCTGCTGACATTCTTTGTTTTTTTTTTTTTTTACAGGTGAGTGTGGAGAGGGGGATGTCATGGGAAGATGCCACCCATATCTGGGCAGAACATAACGGCTCAGATGATGGCTTTTATGTGCAGGTTAGAAGGCATTTCCTTTCCATTTTATTTGGAGCAAGACTGATGTTGGTCTTGGTTTGAACAAATTCACTTTACATAGTAGTGCGAGATATATAACCTCTCTCATGTTAGAATGCCAAAGAATAAGTGACTTTTTGTCACATATTAGGTGGCACAGGTGGTAGAGGTACCATTCGGGTTGCAGGTTTGAGCCCCACTCTGCCTTACCCCATCAAAGTGTCCTTGAACAAGATACTGAACCCCAAATTGCTCCCGGTGGCAGGTTGGCACCATGCATGGTAGCCTTTGCCACTGGTGTGTGAATGCATATGTGTGAATGAGGCATACACTGTAAAGAGCTATATAAATGCAGTCCATTTACATATATGCCAAATTGGCCATATTGGTCTTTTTTTTGGTTTGGTTCGATTCTTGCTTCCCTCCTGCTAAGTCTCGAATCGTTCACAGGTGAGGAACAATAAGAAAACTGCACTCTTGGTCACGGAGGTCAATACCAAGAAGAGGCTATTCTTGGTCTACAGACCAAACACAGGAAAACAACTGAAACAGGAAACGTATGCTGACATTAGGAAAAAGTGTAAAAAGGTGAGCATATGCTCCAGATGTAGATATTGATATTTTGTAGAAGCAAGAAAGAACAGCATTTAATCAAGGTTGCCGTCAGTAAATACAGTCTCATTTAACAAATAAATTAAATTGCTGAATAACTTTCAAGATGTTTTCAAGCTTTTTACATGCTTCTGTGTTCTGTGGAGTGACTATGGTTTTAGTAATGTCTGTTTGTTATTTGTCAGGTCCTGTCTGACGATGCCAAGCAGCACTGGATAGATCAGTACAACTCCTCAGCAGAGATCTGTGCTCATGCTTACTGGTATGTTGTTGCCATCACTCTCAAGCTCTCCTTTTATTGATGCCTTAGTAATCTGTTGTATTGCTTGAAACAAATATGCCTCTGTACACATCTATGTGGATGTATGTTGGTATAATGTTTTCATTTAAATTTAGTGATTTGAGGCAAAAGGATCAAACAAGAGCAATCTTGCAGTAGATGATTTTGGAAAATACCTTGTTGTGTGTTAGTGATGTGAAGAATTCACTGTGACTTACCTGAGTGCATTTCAGGCGAGGGAACTGCAAGAAGGCTTCAGCAGGACTGCAGTGTGAGATCGGGCTGCGGTGCAGGACCTACTTCGTCCTGTGCGGCTCTGTACTCAGTGTCTGGACCAAAGTAGAAGGAGTGCTGGCCTCTGTCAGCGGAACCAACGTCAAAATGCAGATTGTCCGTTTGAGAACGGAAGACGGGCAGAGAATTGTCGGTAAGTTTGCCAACGCCAACTTGGTGTTCATCGGTCAGCACACATGACATGCAAAAGGATCGAAGGATCAGTATCATGTAATGTAAATTTTTTTTTTTTAGCTGCCTTTGGTGGTTATATGCAAGGCAACTAAATCCAGAGAGGTGTGTGTCTGATGCATTGTTTTGCTCTTTCACCCCAGGCTTGTTGATCCCAGCCAACTGTGTGTCCCCTTTGACCAACCTCCTGTCGTCGTCGGACCAGTCACAGCAGCTGGCTGTCCAGCAGCAGCAGATGTGGCAGCAGCTGCACCCGCAGAGCCTCAGCCACTCAGCCAACACATAGCCCCCACCTCTCTCCTCCCGACTCCAGTCTTCTCCTTCCTCCTGCAGCCGGCAGGCTCCGGACTTCTACCCTCCTCCTCTTCCTCGTCCTTTACACCTTTGAACTTTCACCCCAAGCCGGCTACTTGCTCCGCAGCAACTGCTGCTGGAATGCTTTGTCTCAGTCAAACAGAGCCAAACAGACTCCAGAGTTCTGTTGACTTCTGGGTTCTGAGTGGACTGAGCAGGAGTAGGTTCCCGACCTGTTCCTCTGCAGGCAGCGCGTGGGAGAGAAAGAGTGAAAGGCGCCCACAAGGAGAGCTGTCCTGACTGCAGTGGTGCGGTTTTTCGCCACCACTGCCCGCCACATCCCTTTTCTCTGCCTGCGTGTAACCTTTGACCTTTTGAACATGTGACCTCTGTAGCTGGAAGTGGCACCTCCTAACTCTGATCGCCTGCTCCACTGCACCCCTCATGACACTGACAGGTCCACACTCAGGGGAATCACTACATGAACGTCGCCATCTCTCATTTCCTGAATACGCAAAAGAAGCTGGGCATCGATCTAGGTTGCCCAAAGCGCGCATGTCACACCCACACTCAGACCCACACCCATGCAACAGCCCTCTCTTCCCTGTCTCCAGCACCCTATCACACGCTCTTTTTTTTTTTTTTTTCCCCTCCTCAGCATGCTCCTGGTGAAGAGGGCAGTGGGTGGAGGGGTGTTGGCTTCACGCTTTCGTGTTGCGGAAAGTGGAGAACCGTGTCTGCATGACGAGAACAGCTTTTGTTTTTCCAATTTTTTTTCCTAGTTGAAGTCCGAATGGGTTTGATTCCGTTTGTGCTCTGGGTGCACAGCTAGCCAGCAAGCAAATGCGAGTCCCTGTTTAAACTGGATCCTCTTTATGAGCAGGACTCCGATCCGACGGACGGCATTGTGCTTCCCAGTACGGGTGTCAATGTAAGCTGACGTTCTGTGCACTGAGGGAACTTCAGCGCAAGCTCCTGTTTTCTTTCTCTTAATTTTTCTTTCCTCCCTTTTCAGAGTGCTGTATAAGTGGACAGGATAGGGTTCATCTAGGTTGCTTTTTTTGCTATACCAGTGTGTATAGGTGCATATCTTAAAAGGAAAAAACATGTTTTGCGTAAAATATTAGATGTTATAAAAAAAAAAAAAACACTTGAAGGACAGTGTCGTTTCATCCTTGCACGAGTTGCACTACTGACTGATTTGATGTACAAAGACTATTAAAATGAACAGTGCAAGACTTCTACCTCTTGCATAAGACCAATAAAACTCCTTGTGGACAAACACTTGAATCTCTTTTCTTGTCTTATTTGCTCTCACCATTAAAAACTTGTTTAGTTTAACTGTGTACTCTGTTGTTCTCAGTGATTACTGAACCAATGCTTCCAGTGCCACTAAAGGGATAAACATAATCGGAGAATCACCACGTCACTGTGTTGGGTGTGCCATGCTGTTGGGTGGATCTCTGCTCCAGCTTTCCCAGATACATTACATGGCCCTAGGTGCATTATATAGAACTGGGTCAAGCTGAAGACCTACAGAAAGTTTGAACAACCTAGTGGACAGTGGTCGCTGAAGTGGATTCCACCGAAGTGGTATCTGGGACAGCAGTAAAAAGATAGGAAACTTAAAAATAAATAAAGATAATTTATTTGAATGAAATACAGTAGTTTCATCTGATGTTCCAACTGATGAACGAGATGTAAACTTCGATTCCCCGGAGATAAAAGGCTGATATTTTTTAAGGGCTTGTTTTTTTTTCATCAGTTTGGACACATTTTGACATTGATATTTTACTGAAGAGTGCATTAAACGGCACGGTATTAACGTTATCAGAACTACTACTATATAATTAAGGCGTCACTCATTTTTTAGAATAAGAACACCAAAAAAGATCAAAGTTGCTTCAACATGAAATAATGTATGCGGATGCGACAGTAAGTTTTCTTAAAAAAAGGAAAAAAAACTTAATTGTTAAATTATTATTACAGTTTTTTAAAAAATAAAACTTGGGTCATATCCAAAGTTTTGAAAGGGTGCCATTCCCACTTCCCGGTCTCTTAATGTGTTAAATATCTGATGTATACGTTAAGGCCAATGTGCCCCATTGTGATGGATTGCTCTGGGTGTCAGAGTAAGTGACGGCCATGTTTGCCGGCGCCGCTGCTGTAAACAAAAAGTGTCTCCGAGACAGACGCTTCGTTGAATTTCGGGTCATTTTTATTTCTTCAATTTATAATGTCGTTGGGCATGTCTTACAAACCCAATGTTCACCAACAGATTCCGGGTGCTTCGGGGAACCAAGGTGAGTGAAAAAGTAAAATTCTTGTTTCGTGTAGGATGTATTTTTGTCGAATGTAAAAAAATTGCCTCACAAAGAATACCTGGGCAAAGACCCGTTTGTGTAGTTTTGTCCAGTTAGATATATAAGGTCAGATCCTAAGAGCTAGGCTAATTCTTCTCCGCCATTATTACTACTGAAAAAGCCCGTCCTTAGTGAGCGACTGCCGAAAATGTTTCGGTAAGGTGATACAATGTATCCATAGAATAAATCGCTGGTGTGCGGCCGCGGCTATAGCGTGGCGGAGGCCATTACTATGTGATAAAGATGTATCCTTTAGCTCCTTAAATCAGCCCCGTTCGTTGCCTCCATGATTGTCTCCTGGGGTTGGTGATTGATCTGATTCAGACCGGTGCGGCTCTAAGAGGACACCCTGTGTCTGAGCGTAGTACTGCAGCACTGCGCTGGCACAGCATGATGTCTGTGCCCGGGCCAATAGTCGGAGGTCTGTTCAGAAAAAAATGAAATATTTAGCTAATCCTAGCAAAACCCTGTCTCTAACATGTTTTATATTTTAATTTCAGTGGGAAACATATCCTCAACATCAAACATGACAACAGTCCAGTCCTACAGACCAGTGGTAAATGACTTCGGGCCACCAACATTGGGCTTCCAGCAGGTCCTCCCCCCCCCCCCCCCTCACTCACACTCTCTCTATCTCTCATACCCTTTTCCTAGGCTATCTATATCTTCATTTTTATTTATTTGATATATTTTTTTATTTATTTCCTCCTACAAAATTTATTTACCTTTTTATTCCTCATTTGGATTGTTATTTTACTCTATGAACTTATATTATGACACTCTCTGTGTCCTGATGGCTTCAGTCTTTGTTTTTAACATTTCTTTGTAAAGTACATTGAGCTGCTCTGTGTATGAAATGTGCTATAAATTTCGCGTTCTCTCTCTCTCTCTCTCTCTCTCTCTCTCATACACACACACACACACAGATCTGAACGATATGTAATTTTCAGTCTTTCATTGTTAATCTGTATGTGTGTTTAGGGGCCAAATGGAAACCAGGTACCTCAAAACAAATATGCTGAGCTACTGGCAATTATTGAGGAGCTTGGAAAGGAGATCCGGCCTACATATGCAGGGAGCAAGACTGCAATGGAGAGACTAAAACGAGGTAAAGATACATTTACTAATTATCTAGGCACTTCTGTCACTTGCATCTGCTTTTGTTCTAAGAACATTACTCAAAGAATACATGATTTCCTTAGTCCTTTGTTTTGTCATATGTTTCAAGGCATCATCCATGCCAGAGGGTTGGTCCGGGAGTGCTTGGCAGAGACAGAACGGAATGCAAGGTCTTAGCCATGGCAAGCTGCCCCCCTCCGCACGGAACGAAGACCTGGTCAAAGAAGAGGCACTGCATGCTCTCCTCTACAGTAAAGGCTAGGGAATGACAGGCAGAATCTCTGAGTGTTTTGTTACACAGAGGAAGGAGGTCACATGCAGGGATGAGGGGTTTTAGGTTATGGCTCTCAAAGGCACCTAAAAGCCTGCACTGTAAATAGATTTATCATCTCAGAGCCAATTATAAATAAGTTTTGAATTTGAGATAGAAACGTAAAAAAAAATGCATGCAACTGGGAAAACACCTTTGATTTAATTGACTGAAAGTGCATGGCCATATCAGAGTTAGAGTAGTCAAGAGCTTTGATGTGGGACTGAATATGTGTGTGTAAGTTTTTATGATTATCTTAACAATAAATGACAAATACTTTGTATGTTATGACATTATACAATGGGTTTCAACAGTTGGTACACCTGTTTGCGTTTTGTACGTATTTATTACCTTGTGTAATAAAGTGTATTTTCCAATAAAACATTTTCTAGTTTGTGAGTATTTTGAACGCAAGTTTCACATTTTCTAACTTTTTTACAGTTAGGGTGATAATGTAAATTTAAATTGGACAGTGATATTTATACTGGAAAATACCAAGAAAATAATTTTATTTGTGGTTTATGTTTTAATCTTTCTCCACTGATTTTTCGAAGGTCACTTCCTTTTACGCGTAACAAAGGCAGGCCAATCAAATGCACTGTTTTGTCAACCGAAAGTGTCACATCCAGAGTTTTTAACCAATCACAAGATATAAGATGAAGTCAAGTTTTGATAGTTCATGTATGAGCCAATCGTGTTCGTTCTTTTGGAATCTTGTTGGCCAATGGTGTGATGGAGGGGACTTTGCTGTTGAAGGGTGTAAGTCAGCGCTATGCAGCTGCAGAGCTAAGCCGAAAAGAGATCGGCAATATGGGAAAAGTAACGACTCCAGAAAAGAGGTAAGCTATCCTGGATTCAACTGTTTTGATTGCTAACTATAAGGTTACTAACATCGGGCATGTACGATGTCTGTGACACTTAAAGAAACTGAGTAGGCGGAGTTTCAGATGGATGTTACAGCTGCATTGCCAGGTGATGGAGACTTGGCTGTTTTGTGAACGTTAGCCTGTTTAGCTAGCTAATGATACTTAGCAGAGAAGGCTGGTTTTCGTAACGTCACTGTGTTATGGATGAGACAGAAAGCCAACAACAGCACTCCATGTAAAATTTAAGTTTGTTGATTTCTAAGATACCTCAGTCTACCACTAGACTGGCCTTTCTCAGAGATAGCGCGGATGCTCTCTGGTTTTGTGTTTTGTCAGTAAGCTAAAATGAGCGGAGCCGAAGCCTGCAATGCGCGGAACTGTCAAGCTTCCTGTCTTGTCAGACAGATTGCTTTTGAAGGCGGCCCCACTGTCCTGTGTTTGAGTTATTCGGTGTGTATACAGCAAAGCATCCCTCGCCTAGAAATGTCAGTCTTTGTGCTTAATCACTTCAGCTCGTCAGCATTCAGCTTGCTCGGTGGCTGCTCTGATAGTTGACTGCTGTTAGTAACTCTGAGCTAAATTGAAAAATAGGAAGTGTTTTATAGCTTCTCATCACACGTTCCACCAGCAATATCTACTATCGTATTTCCAACTTGATGGATCTCCAGATTATTAACTTAAGAGTAATGCTTTCTGTGTCCATTGTCAGTGTAAATGTTTGTTTCTGGCTTTTTAGTTTTGAGTTAGGTTGACAGGTAGACTGTAGAGGAAGTAGTCTATGCCTCCTAGTGTGCATCAAATCTGCACGTCAGACTACACACAGACAGCTGTCATGTCTGATGGCTGGTGTTTTGTCCTGCCTAAAGATAGATAGTTCACCTTTGGACTGAGGTTATCTTTCCTAATAGTTAAGTCTGAATGGATATATATGGCAGTTTCTTTCATTCAGTAGTCATTTCAAAAAGCTTACCTCTGCCCTGTTCCAAGTCCTTGGTCAGTTCTGTTCTGGTAGTCAGAGTAAGACGGAGAGAGTAAAGGACGACTTGCACACAGAGATCCAAAAATTCAGTCAAGTCTTTGTTTTTTGAAACATTTCAACATTTTTGTCCAGGACTCTTTGTGTGCGAGTCCTCCTTTGCTCCTTTAATTTGTTGGTGGAATAGATTATGCAACGTGACTATCAGATGTCAAAGCATCTTACAGTAAATTGGTTCTTTTTGATTTTCTTTCTGTTTCCACTGTAGTCGCTGTATTGGTCTTTTTTATTTCAATTTCATGTGACCTTTATTTTGAGAAGCTCAGGCATGAGAGTCAGGCGTTTATTACAAAGAGGTTAAAACCCTATCAAAGCCAGTGTTTGTTGCCAGCACATCTTGTACAGTCCCAGAAAGTGAGACAAATTTCAGCTTTTGTGCCTGCTGGCTCTGTTTGCCATTCAGATGAAGCAGAATTTGTCCACTTGTGAACAGTCCATAGTTTTAACAAAATAGTTTGGATTGGTAATTACCTGATCATGTGTACTGGGTAAGCCCAGACGCAAAGCCGTCTGTAGATAAGCACATTGTAGCCCATTTCTGATTCACCAAAAAATCCGGAAAATGTCCAGCAGGTTTTATATGACTGATTGATTAACTAACTAACTAACTAACTAATTAATTAATTAATGAGAGCAAGCCATCTGGTCATGTGCGCATCTCCTCCTATTCTTCAGACGTCAGATCCGCTCCTGCACTGAGGATCCTTAAGCATGTCCACAGATGACAGCATCTCTGAGGACGTGTCCAGCTCGGTGGCCCTGAGCACAGACCACCATGTCTCCCACCACCACCACGGCGACAGGAGCAAGGACAGCGAGGCATCCATCGTGTCCTCTGAGGACACGGCGTCCGGCCCAGTGGAAAGGCCCAAGGAAGGGGAGCGGCCAGTGCAGACCCTAGAGGGCTTTCTGCAGGCTGCGGAGGAGACCAATAGGAGCAGGGCAGCAGGGAGTATCCCCCACAGGATACGGTGAGTATCATTCTCAGGCTATGGTGGGGGATATGAGTTTTTTTGCTGCTGATCCAAACTTAAATTATGATGCAGTTTCCAGCACATGGACAAGGCCAAGTGTTGGACTACGTCACTGTGGACCATGACGCTCTATATTGATAAAATCTTTTATTCTACGACTAGACTTAGCCTAATGCACATAGGAATCTGAGATCAACAGTTAAGCTAACATATAAGCTAACAAGTTCCCTAGTAAGTAAATATTTACCTCAGTAATAGATATTTTTTATTGCTCTATCAAAGAGCCACAAGTAGTTTAACTGTTGTTGCCTCAGACTGCTGTCAGTGTTTGCTACTTTATTATTTTATTCTACTTTATTCTATACAGCTTGGATATTGGGAAATTTGAAGTGTGAAACTGCTGTTGCTGTGGTAATGGATTTTGATTTGGTGTTTGGAACAGGCCATGGCATGAAAAAATATTTTGCTTTCTGCCTCCTTGTCTGTGTCAGTCTTGCCCACTGTCTTTCTGTCTCTCTTGGGCTCTCAAACTCATGTAACCCTGTGAGAATATGTGATAATGGTTGAACAAAGAGTTTTTTTTAACTCTCTCTCTCTCTCTCTCTCTCTGTCCCCCTTTCAGAGGCCTGTGTCCAGACGCAGAGGAGTTGGGCTCAGACAGGCCCCTTCCATTTATTAACCCCAGCTCTCTGGAGACGCTCCGCGCGCTGGTGCAGGAGATCCAGAGTAGTGGTCAGACTGACCCCGAGGTCTGGAAGAACTGCGAGGTAAAATGTCCATAGTGAAGCCTGGACAGATCTTATGGTCTGTGTTTATAAGGACTATGTGTAGAATTCTGTCCAATTTGATTTGTCGTAAGAGCCGTATGGCCTATTGCACCCTTCCATTGGCTTGCATTGGATTTGATGCAGGGCAAAAAAGCAGTATTACAAGAGAGACTTAATTAAATGAATTGCCATTTTTGACATTATGTCCTAATGGTTAATTCTTCATATACTATTGCTAAGCAGAATGTGGTGAGCGGTTAAATGAGAGAATGTGGTGATATAGCAGAGTGGATTGTAGTTTACTTGCAGGGCTTGGCTGTGGTTTGGTAAAACTGAGTTTGCACCAAGTTGTTCATTTCAGTCATAAGAGATTTAAGATGATTTGACTGGAGTTGGGATTTATTACAATGTAGCCCTATTAAATCTGCAATAAGGCTGAAGGAAAAAAGGGTATTGAACAAGCAGCAATACTACCACTGATCCACCATGATTCCAATATTCAGACAGGTGTGGTCCTCCTTATCTATTAACAAATGCAGTTTACCCATAAACAGGGCTGCACAGTGATGATGTGCCTCTGCATTTTTCATGCGCACATTTCTCATGAGGATGAGGCTACGAGATTTATGTAACCCAGCAGCAGATCCCGTCAGTGGAAATAGAGCTGGCCACTGGAAGCAGTATGCATTTATAGTCTGTCTGGGGAAGCCAGATTTACCTTTACCTGCATTAACCACCCCCCCGCTGACCTCTTCTTTTCTCAAGTTGCTGCTGCATACAATGACTTAGTTTGACAGAGGAGAACAATGTGTGTGCCCCAAATCAGAAAAATGTGTGCCACTGTAGGACTCAGTGGAGTGGATGAGGGGGTTGAAGTGTGCATGTGTGTGTGTGTGTGTGTGTGTGTGTGTGTGTGTGAGAGAGGGGTGGGGGGGTTGGTGTAGGGGTAGCGTTCCAGCAAAGCAGCACACTCCAGCTGATGCCCTGAGCTCCACTGCTGAGCCGTCTGCCCTTCTACACGTCTGCCCAGGCCGCCACCACAGCTTGACGAGCATCCGCTTCCCCTCCTCCTCTTTCTCTTCCTTCCTCTTTTGGAGGTTCTGTCTTCATGAAATATTACTAATGGTCATTGCACCGTGAAGGACTTGCAGACAGTATATCTGTGGTTTGTAGAGGACATGGGGCTGCAGTGCACAGCACTGAGGCATGGCCCATTTGGGGGTGGGGGGCTGGGCTGGGGCTGGACTGTGCCGGGCTCGGCTGGGCTGCATTTGTCTCATCTGTAATCTGTTACTCTGTCAGGGGGGTTGCCAGATGCTGCCGGCTTCATCCAGGAATTGAGAGAAACGGGCAAAATCAGCACTGGAAAACCATCCAACAGCTGAATGCAACTTGAACTAAAAAGCGTATTGCCCTTATTCTTCTCATCTTGTTTGCATTTAGAATAATTGATCTTGTGAATTTGTGTGTTTGTGTTGGCCCATGAGGACAATGAACTACAGTACATCGCTTTTGATTAGCTCAGAATTCACTTTAGAAAATCGAAGCAATTTCAGTTAGTGCCACAGCAGCCTCAGGTGAAAGAATCCAAGCGTTTGGTGCTATGGTTTGTGCATCTTCTGAAGTGTGGCTTTGCCTCCGTCTGTAGGGAAGATGGCTGCACCTCTTCCAGCTAGTGGAGAAGCAATACCAGGAGCAGATTCTGGCCCAGCAGGAGCAGTACCAGTGTCAAATACAGGTCAGGCCTTCACCACACATGGCAATTAGGTGGTCCTTTTATGTGTGTATGTGTGTGCATATGCACATTAATGTGTCAATGTGCATGGTTGTGACAGATATGCTGCTGTGTCTGTGTGTGTGTGTGGGTGGACTGTGTGATCTCATCTCATTTGCAGTATCTCAAGCACAGAAATAGCAAAAATGCTGTGGGACTTGATAATGATGGGCCTTTGCTGTGCACCTATGTGCATGTGTGTGTTTCTGGTGTGTGTGTGTATGTGTGTCTGCACGTCTATGTCTGTGTCTGCAGCTCATCCAGGATGAGATTAAGGCCTTATTGCAGCTGCAGCAGAAGCAGAGTGTGGAACTGAAGGTGGGACAGCCAGTTGCCACTCAGGAGGTTGCCGATGCTGACGCCAAACTAGGGGCAGACTCCAAAAGTCTGCAGAACGGCAGAGGCTCCTCCCCCTGTGCCCCACCCCAGGCAGCCAGTGCGGGAGAGAGCTCAGAGGAGGGTGCCGTCAGCGGCTATGGAACGCTCTCCACCTGGGAGGCTGAGCTAGAGGCAGAGTCTCATCTCTTGACCTCCCCCTTGGCAGACTCCTGCCTACCCAATCAGGAGCACCAGCAGAGACCCTCTTCCACACCTATCGGGCATACCCACCAGCACGCACCCTGCAGGCAGGTTGCAGCTCAACTAAAATTCAAATGCATACTTCATATTTGCTTTGGTAGCTGTAGCACACAACATACTTAATATTCATATCAAATGTAGTGGTGTCACGACATATACTTTACTTTAAAGATGAAGGTACTGATGTAGAACAAGCAGGTGCATTCAACACCCAAGCAAAAATGTGTCTTTGGGTGCAAGTTAAAGAACTATGAAATAAGAAATATGAAAAAAACTTTTTGTCTGCATATTATGAGTTTATTGGACCATGTCCACAAATGCGTGATTTGGATGTAAAAGTTCACTTTATTTCTCTTTTCTCCTGATGACTGCAGGCAAGCGCTGACCTCATGGGCGCAGCGACATCAGCGCAGCCAGAAGAGGGGAGGCCGAAGGTCACGCCACTCTCCTCCACTGACTCAGGAGAAGAGTGAGGCTGGTGCCATGGGCAGGACACCACCAGCCGACCACCACGAACAGGTCTGTCTGGTTTGTATGGCTATGGTAGTCTTGGTAGGCAGAGATGTGTCCAGTATGTGCTTTTTATATCAATGTACAAGAGAATGTGCACATGGTCTTTGAGACTTATGTCCTGGAAAAGATGGAAAGTTCTATCCATGCTTCCACTGGCATTTTAGTATCCCCAGTAGTGACCTTGTTTAAAACATGCTGAGAAGTAAAAGCTTGAAAGCACCAAAAAAACCTTCCACACAGTGGTTGCCTACTTTCTGGGATTGACTACAGGTTAAACTGTAGAACATGTTTTAGAAAAAATGTCAGACTCATCCTCCACGTTGTTCCTTTTTTTTCAATTTGAATTTGTTTCTTCCCCATTTCCAGCGTGGCTGCCCCGCAGACTCCTCCAGTCCTAGCTCTCTGAAGAGGAGTGACAGCCTCGTGTCGGAAGCCTCAGGTCAGTACTGAGTCCCCCCCCCACACACACACTAAAAACACAGCTCTGCTCTGATCTTTCCTGAGCATTACCGGAAGAGCCTGATCTGACCTAAACCTTACTGAAGCACCACAGGAGAGGAGCAAAAAAAGCGAATGGATAATATTATGAGCAGAATTCCAGTGTCCTACCCTAACACTAAGCTTTGAATGCTCAAGGACTGGCACGAATTCATGAGGTCAGCTCATGGTAGTTAATTCTTTGAGGGCTCAGGGCCGAAGGTGTAGGTAGGACATTCAGCACATTTACTTGCACTTATTAATTGGACTAAGCGAGTAATTTGATTTTGTGCGATATACATGCACAAGTTATTTGACTTTGTCACATTGTCTGGGTATGTTAATTGGACTATGAGTTGTCCAGTTCGGTTCGATTTCAGTCGGACTAAAGTGTATACATGCATTTTAAAAGTTCAACTTTAGTCGGACTAAGGCAATAATTAGATTTTCTCTTTGTATTCTCTTTTCTCTCGGTGCATGTAAACATACTGATTGCCATTTAGCCATGGTGCTGCTTTTTATCTGATGTGTTCTGTGTTGGCATATGAATGTGACCAATGCCTTGCATAACTCATTTTTTGATTTTGATCCCCCTACTTGTGGTTTTGTATGTTTCTGGTCTAAACTCTCCCCTTCTCCATCACCGATCAGGTCTGACCTACTGGCGGCTGGACGAATCGGAACTCTATCGCCCCCTACCTGACAGCTTCTGCAGCACCTCGCCCCTCCCCTCACAGGGCATGGCCACAGGCCCAGACAGGACTCCTCATTCAACCCTATGGCCAGATCAATGCCAGGTCAGACAGTGTTTATGTTATCTAACGCATCTGTCTGTCTGTCTCTCATCTATGTGCCTGCATCGATCTATCTAGGGTCATTTAAGTTTGAACTCTGTAGAGATTAAAGTTTTAATTGAGTATGTGGGTGCATTTACTGTACTTTTATGTGCAAAAGGCAAGATATTGTTAAATAACAGACTTTCCTTATTTACATATTTATCCTGTCATCTTCACTGTGATTATTCTCAGGAGTATGCCTAGGTAAATGATTATAGTTGATGATGTGTGTGTGTGTGTGTGTGTGTGTGTTCGCATCACATACAGACCCCACCACCTGAGCGTACCTTGTCTGTGTCTCTGAAGGAGATCTACCAGACCAGGAAGAGTGGGGAGCTCAAGTGCCAGGACTGGGATGCATTCGCCGGCTCCAGCTCCGCTTCTCCCCAGGTCAGATACAACAATTCAATTCAATGCAGTTTTATTTATACAGCGCCTTTTACAATAGTATTGTCTCGTGACGCTTCACAGAAGGAGCACCCAAGAGCAACAGGGACAAGGAAAAACTCCCTTATGTTCAGTTAATCTAGGAAGAAACCTTGGGCAGATCCACGACTCAAGGGGCTAACCCAACTGCCAGGGGTCATGCAGAAAAATTCAGAGTCAGGCCTAGCATGGGCGTCCAGGAAGGGCCTCTATGATGGAGTGTCGGCCCTGAATTGGGCCTCCCGTAGTATTGGTTGTAGTCCACTCAGGAGGAGAGGGTGAGAGGAGTCCGCCGGAATGAGGCAGGGATGACGCTAAGCAGAGATAATTGTGGACAGGGGAAGAAAGTGAATTAGGCCAGGCTCACACATCAGAGAGCAAATGTGTAATTTGGGCATACATATATGTATATAAATATATATATATATATATATATATATATAAAAATATTGAGAGAGAGCTGAAAGAGAGAGAGAGAGTTGTACGGCATGACACATGAAGCTTTTGTGGCGGCACTAGGCTGTAGCAGCATAACTAAGGTATGATGCATGGCAACCCAGCACCACTGCAGGGATGGTCAGTGGCCTCCATGCCTCGTAACTGGGGGCAACCGCAGAGGCAGTCCCTCCCAAAAGACCCATGAGAAGTGATGATTTGCCATGCACCATCCCTAACTATGGGAAACAGTAAAGAGGAAGGTTTTAAGTCTAGACTTAAAGTTATTGAGAGTGTCCGCTTGTCAAATATAGGGGGGGAGGGATTATTCCACAGGAGGGGTGCATGGTAACAAAAGGCTCTTCCTCCTATTGTTGATTTTGATATTCTTGGGATCACAAGGAGACCAGCATTTTGGGATCTTAGGGTTCTAGGAGGGTGGTAAGGGACAAGTAAGTCTTTAATATATGTTGGCGCATCGCCCTTGAGGACTTTGTAGGTTAGGAGGAGTATTTTAAAATCAATTCGACTTTTAATAGGGAGCCAATGTACAACAATGTACAACAGTCCCTTTTAATAGGGAGCCAATGTACAACAGTCATGCTGTACACAGCCTTTTTATTTGAAGCATACTATTAATTTTTAAGTATGTGTTATAGTACAGCAAAGACTGCCAGGAAGCGAGCCACAGAGAATAGGGGGTAGGATTTGGGAAATCCCTCAGATTGAAATTGGACTGGTGTCCCAGTCCCATCCCCGAATATGGTCAGGATGCTGTAGTATGCAGCACAGCTCAGCCATGTTGTGGTCGAATTATATCCAAAGTGATTAACTGGACTGAAGGCGTTAACTTGACTTCTTGTCCGCAGCTGAGCAACTGCCGTGCCAGACGGAGAGGCTGCTGGTAAGAATGCTCTCAGTAGCACCCCTGTAGAAGGTGGTGAGTGCAGAAGTGGGGAGGTCAGCTCTCCTCATTCTTCGCAGAAAGTGATGGTGTGTCTGTGCTTTCTTGACCAGGGAGGTGGTGTTTGTGGTCCATGATCTGTGATGTGCACTCCCAGAAACGTTGTGCTTTTCACAGACTCCACGGTACTGCCATTGATTGTGAGTGGGGTGTGTGTCGGGTGTTGTTTCCTGAAGTCTACAGTTATTTCTTTTGTTTTGTTGACATTGAGTTGTAGGTTGTTTCTGTCACACCAGTTGATGAGTTGATGTACCTCCTCTCTGTATGCTGAGTCATCATCGTCACTGATGATGCCCACCACTGTTGTGTCATCAGCGAACTTGATGATGTGGTTTGATGTGAATCTGGCACAGCAGTCATGGGTCATCAGTGTGAACAGCAATGGAGACAGCACACATCCCTGGGGGACCCCGGTGTTAATGATGGTGGTCTCTGAGGAGTTTTTGCTGACTCTTACTGTGTGGTCTGTTGGTGAGAAAGTCCAGTGGCCAGTTGCATAATGAAGCGCTGATGCCTGTTGCACTCAGTTTGTTCACCAGGTGCCTTTCAAAGCACTTCATCATTATTGGAGTGAGTGCTATGGGTCTGTAGTGAGTTGTGTGATGTCAAGTATGTGGACTCCCTGCATATTGAAGCAGACAATCAATCGGCTTTGGAAATATACAGTGCCCAGCATAAATGAGTACACCCCCTTTGAAAAGTAACATTTTAAACAATATGCCCATGAAAACAAAAAATATTTACAAAACTTTTGCAGACTAAGTTTAATATCACATCTGCATAACATACATAACAAACGTTTGCTTAATAATATAATTTAGATTACATATTTTTCAGTTTTACTCAAATTAGGGGGGAGCAAAAATGAGTACACCCCCAACAAAACTACTGCATTTAGTATTTTGTATGGCCTCCATGATTTTTAATGATGGCATGGAATGAATAAGTTGGCAACATCAATCTTTTTCCATTCTTCAATGATGACCTGTTTTAGGGACTGGATGTTGGATGGAGAGTGATGCTCCACTTAGGTATTCGATTGGGTTCAGATCAGGTGACATGCTTGGCCACCGAATCACTCACCCTGTTCCTCTTCTGAAAGCCAACAGTGGCCTTAGATGTGTGTTTAGGATCATTGTCATGTTGGAAAAGTGCACCACGACCAAGTGCACGGAGTGATGGTAGCCTTTTCCTTTTCAGTATAGAGCAATACATCTCTGAATTCATGATGCCATCAATGAAATGCAGCTCCCCAGCACCAGCAGCACTCATGCAGCCCCACATAAGGACACTGCCACCACCATGCTTCACTGTAGGCACCATACATTTTTCTTTGTATTCCTCACCTTTGCGATGCCATACAGTTTTTTTCTCATCACTCCACAATACAGAGACCCAGTAGCCTTCATCTTTGTCAGCATGGGCCCTGGCAAACTCTAGGCGGGCTTTTTTGTGCCTGGGCTTTAGGAGAGGCTTCTTTCGTGGATGGCATCCATGCATGCCATTCCTCTGCAGTGTACAGCGTATTGTGTCAGGGGAAGCAGTCACCCCCGTTTGGCTTTCTACTTCTTTAGCTAACTGTAGTGAACTTGTGTGCCGATTTTCTTCATCCCTTCTCATTAGAAGACGTTCCTGTCGAGGTGTTAACTTCCGTGGACGACCAGGACATCTCTGTGACATGGTCGCAGTTCCATTTTTCTTAAATCTTTGTACCACTTTTGCTACAGTATTCTGACTAATAAGTAAAGCTTGGCTGATCTTCTTGTAGCCTTTACCTTTCTTAGGCTGATCTTCTTGTAGCCTTTACCTTTACCTTACCTTTCTACCTGTGGTGCCATTGCTGACAGCAGGAAATGGGGAGGTGTTTTCTTAGAGTAACACCCTTTTATAGTCAACTATCTGCTGGACTAATTGAATAATTAGACTCACCTGTGGTTGAATTCTTGGTAAATCAGACATTTGCAGTCTAAAATCTTGCTTTGCCCTGAGACTTTCAGTGGGGTGTACTTATTTTTGCTCCCCCCTAATTTGAGTAAAACTGAAAAATATGTAATCTAAGTTATATTATTAGATAAACTTTTGTGTTGTATGTTGCGCAGATGTTATATTAAAGTTAGTTTGAAAAATTTTGAAATATTTTGTTTTCATGGGCATATTGTTTAGAATGTTACTTTTGGGTGGGTGTACTCATTTATGCTGAGCACTGTATATATATATGTGTATATATGTATGTTTGCAATTACAAGACACTTCCTCAAGCCTGATGAGTTATGACTAGATTTCTAGCAGCAGATTTCTAGCATATATATAAATAGATATATATAGATAGATAGATAGATATATATATAGAGAGAGAGTTCAGAATTACAGTATCTTTCAGTAATTATGTGAATTATGTCAGATTACCCTGATACATGAGGGGGATCAAGATGAAGCATTTTTCCTCAGAACAGGAAAGGGATGAGGTCCAGCACTGGCACTGCACTCCTGTTGCATAGTGGGGTACAAACTAGACATTGTTGTAATTCACATCAGTGCCTTGGCCTCATGTGTCTGATGACTGTCTGGTCTCCATCTAATCATGCTAAATCCATACAAAGGCTGTTCTGTCTGTAATGCTGCTAAACTGTGTCTCAGAACATAAAGCTGTCATTGTATTGTCATGTTGTTTTACTGTGTCATAAGGCAGGCATCCCACAACATGGGGAAAATATAAAACTGCCGGTCTTTTCTTGCACCAATATAATGCTATCCTTCTCTGCCTTGCTTATGTGCAATCATAAAGTATGTTTTCACATTATCATAATGTTAAGTTTGCCAAGCATACCTGTTTAAAGTGACTCGTTTGTTATCACATTGTAATCTGAGCAATATTTCTTAATTATGAGTGTTGCAAAAAAGTGGCAACAAGATTCAGTTTGTTCCGTTTGCCTTTTTATAATGTATGCTATATTGTGCATATATATGTAATAAAGCATACTGTACTGTGTTACTAATGTAATGCATGATCCTTCTTCCCTCTGTGCTTCTGCAGGTGTTGACCTTGGAGCCTGTTGTCAGTCTGAAGCAACCCAAGGTCACGCCAGACGCCACATCGGAGCGCACGTCCGGGCTGGCATCGCCGTCCCCCCTCAGCAGCCCGCATGGGCCTTGGCATCTCCACCCCGACCCTGACCTTGCCCACCGAGACATCGGCAGCCAGGGGGTGGAGGAAGGTGGGGGTGCCTGCAGCGAGGACGAGGGCAGACATACCTCGAGCACCACGCCCACTTCTACACTACACACCCAGAAGCCTGTCTCCAGGCTCAGCTCTGCCCCAAGGACAAGCCCCACGCTCAGCTGTGCTGCCAGGCTTGAGAGGACTGCCTCTTTGGAGGACCCCGTGACGCTCTCACTGTGAGTTAGCTGTGTGTGTGTGTGTGTGTGTGTGTGTGTGTGTGTGTGTGTGTGTGTGTGTGTTTGTGTATATTCTTGTTACTTACAGACCCTGCCACTGTAAGTTAGCCATGCATCACCTAAAACATGCACACACACCTGAAACAAAAGGTCTCTTCAAGGATCCTGTGAGGCTTTCACGTTATGATTCACTCTCTGTCTGTCGCACTATGAAGAATCAGGTTACTGGCCTTGTACTGTGTTATGTCGCAAACTAGAACGTAGGTTTTTCTGTGATGTACTAAAAACACAAAAGGACATAGCACTATTTAAGTGTAAAATGTTATTTATTTATTTATTCATTTATGCAGCTGTTATTTATATTGTAATATTACATTTATTTCTGCATTCATATCTTGAAGGCTTTGGCCACTTGAGAGCAAGTTTAACTCCCGCTAAATGTAGTCTGAGGGACGACTAGAACACTCAAGCTCAATTACAATCAGCAGGTCCACTATTCAGAACCATAGTAAAAATTTTAGAGGTGGTAAAATTTGAATCAAAATTAAAATGTAAAAGTAAAAATGTGCTATCTGTGTCCAAAAGAGCAATGGCAAATAATGCTCTAGCCAAATGTTTGCTCTCTTATGTCTACTGGTAGACATACTGGTAGACATGAGTGTGTTGACTTTTTCCAACTAAAAATTACACTTGTTCCCACACACTGGTACGGAAATGAACAATGGTTTTATCAAATAGTGCAGACAACCATAAACATGTTAGGCGCTGATCTTCTGGGTTGTACTGAAAACAGTGTAACCCAAGTAATCAAATGTCCAAAAAATAGTGCAGTGTTAAGAATGTGAAATGAAGCATAAAATATGGTTACATGGAATAAATATGGAGTCTTTATGAGTTCCACTTTTGTGTTTCAGTTCTACACAGTTGCAGCCTTTGGTTTTCTCTTGCTCTTGATGTAAGCATGGTGGTAAAAGCCAAGAAACAGGCCCAGGAAGATAAATTCCAGTAGGCATATAATGTACAGGGTCCACGTGACCTGGAAGCTGCAGTGCCTCATGAAGAAGAATTGACTGATTACAAACTGAGCAAACTGAGACATTACAAGCTGAGTCTGTGTGTGTGAGAGAGAGGAGACAAATTTTTATCAGTGTCAATTTGTTTATACAGCACATTCAACTACAACAAGAGCTGACCAAAGTGCTGTAGATTAAGGTGGAAAAGTATGATCAAATAGAAAATGAGAATGTAATGCCAACAAATGATAGCAAACATCCAAACTAAATAACAGACAGATAATATAAGGTATCTCAAATTGGATAATTAACCTACGCATATGAAATAATACGATAAGATAAAAAGACATCCTAAACACGGAAACACATCCTAAAGTCTACACACCAGCTGATACTTTTTCCACCAAAACTTGTGATAAGCTGGTCCCAGGGCTGCAAAGGCATAGTAAAAGTACATGAAGACGTGGACAGCACAGTTCACAAGAGTTTGGAAGGTGCTCATGCCGCCTGGAGAATGTTACAGAGTGTGGAGAGAATGACAAAGAAACAGTTTTAAAAAGTTATTCAATACTTTTCCCACTTTTTCCTGGAAGTTGTAAGTGTAGGTTTTGTACGCATCTACATATGTTTTGGCATCAACTTCAACTTTATTTTGGTGGCACATTAATGCGCCTTTTAGAATTTGCATCATGTAAGGGATAATGACATGGCGTTCATATAACTGCGATTCAACCAATCGTAATCAAGGACCGGAACTTTCCGTTTTAGAATCCTGCTTATACCACTTGTTTGCAGAAATACTTCTTTCTGCCACACATCATCTCATTCAAAACTCACTGGGATGAACTACTGTTACTAGTTCTACATGGATTGTTCGATGGTTAAAACGAATGCCATATGGTTCATTATCACCCACTTAATATTCTTAATATTTAGCAAGGTATGTGTAAGGTTAGGTAAATGTGAAGGGGTGAAATTACCTGCAGCAAACTTGACAACAAACAAGATACACAAGGTGTATGCTGCCACTGAGTGATGGTAGATATGAAGGAATGTGAGCTGGTCTGTCTTTTTCCGAAGCACAAAGAAAATCTAATGGCAAAATATTGCAAGCATAGTTAATTTGTTTGTTTGAAAGAAAAGGGAAGAAAAACAAAAACAAAACAAAAAACCCTACCGTGTCCAACATCTCAATAAACTTTGAGATGTAGTACAGCCAGCAGGTCCATGTCACACCTGTAAGAATAGCCAGTAGCCCAACCAGACATCAGAAACTAAAGGAAAAAAATAGTGCGGCCTCATGTTTTCTTTATGCAATATTATATTATAGTGGAATTGGCCACACATATTTCATTTGGTCTGTAGTAGTAACAACAATGGCTTAAAGCATTACTGAATAATCCAAGGTCATGTACATTAGAACAAATCATCTGTAACAATTAATTGATTAATACTTGCATTTGCAGTAATATTAGTTTGTTGAAACATAATAATGGTAGTAATAAATATTTTTAGATAGATTTCAGATTCTCCTATCTCTGAGGTGGTTCTTTGTGTTACTTCATGAGTTTAAGCTATTCACCTGTCGCTAATGTGACTCAGTGTATTGACTCCTCTTCCAAAAAGGGGAGCGTTTTCCAAAAAGTAATTTCTTTCTGGCTTACCTGGCTCAAAACCAATTAATTTACATAAGAAAAGCCATGTTGTGTTGTTTTGTTAGTACTTCATAGACCAAGACCTTAGTTGCTGTTTTGATCTACTACTAATTTTAATTGTATGTGAGGTCTCTCTGACACCAGCTTGTGGTTATCCATAGGTGCCACTCTGTAGTGTACTGTTGTGTTTAGTGCATGCATGAGACAGTGGCATTATACAGTCACCCCAGCTAGCTTCTGAGAATGTAGTCAGACATGATTCTTTCAGTCTTACATTCTGTCTTCTGTGTGTTTTGTGTCTATCCTTGCCTAGGATGAGCCCTCATTTCTCATAGCTTTTAAGTGCAAATAACAATATCATCAAATGGTATACATTTTTATGACTACCATTTGTGCAGAACGAGTGAACTGTAAGCGATGTAAACATAATTGTATGCACAGATGTGTGATTGCAACTCTCCGATTCAAAAAAGGATAGAATAAATGATGGTCCACTTTGCATTAGTATAGAGTTCAGGAATGTCAACAAATCAACCTTTATTTTAATTTTGATCTGAAATATATTTCAGGCTCGAGAGAATTTAAATAAATGTGAGTCACCGTTCTGATGAGTTCATGCGGTTTCTTAGAATTTATGACCAAAAGATAAAGTTGCAGAATATATGTTGCAGAACTGTTTAAAACTAGTCCTGCCACTTTTGTCATAAGACATTCCTCAGAACGGCACAGTTGCATCTCAGTTACTTTACTAGCTAACAATTTCATTGATGTGTGTGCATCAATTTAATTGAATATGGTTACCAATTGCTGGGTCACAGGAAACATCTTATAGACATTGGCTTTTCAGGTGAAGACAGTCAGGTTATGTCAAAGGCTGGTTAATTCTTTGGCTATTCATTCATTTTTTGTAGACGTTTTGGATTTTAAGCTGCATCCTTTGATTTATTCTTGCCATTGATGTAGGCTTGATAGTAGAAATGAAGAAACAGCACCAACAAGATAAAATCAAATGGACACATAGTATATAAGATCCAAGGGACCTGGAAGCTGCAATCCTTCAGGAAGAAGACTTGGCTGGCATGTATTATTACCATACCAAATTGAATCTGTGAGAGAACATAGACAAAATTGGAAAGTTATGGCCTCAAAATCCATATGTAGTCACCCATAGCTCCTGACATTATGTGGACATACGCACCAGTTGAATAGTGGTGAGGTACTTTTTCCATCACAAGTACATGATGGTGTGCACAGCAGTGTTCACCAGAGCTTGGAAGGTGCTCATGCCACCTGGAGAAAACAGAAAAATTAAGGATCCTTTAAGTTATAGTAGATGGCTGATTATATTGCCAAAATACTCAAATTAACAACATTTGCCACCTTTTTCAGTGTCACTTTGCTGTTAATGATATTAGTGAGGCTTATGCGTGCCTTTTAGATTGTTATTCATACTACTTCTAGACCAGGGGCATCCCAACTGGTAGCTCAGGAGCTACCAGTAGCTTGCCACCTGCGTAAGAGTAGCTCTCCAAAGGGTCAGAAGAAAATATAAATAAAGCTTATTACATAGTCACAAAAGGTAAAATCTCTAGTATCTCTAGGTAGCTCTCAGACAGAAAAAAGGTTGGAGACCTCTGCTCTAGACCAAGGCTCACTGAAGCTTTAGTGTTAGTGTTCAGCAAGGTGCTAGATAAATAGGTTGGGGAGAAATTACCGGCAGCAAACTTCACAACAAACCACCCGCTGTACGCCACTGCAACATGATGGTAGATGTGAAGGAATGTGAGTTGGGCCGTTTTTTTATGAAGCACAAAGAAAATCTGTAGGGAGGAAATATTTTCAAAGCATGTGTCACAACTGTAAGAATAACCAGTAGCCCAACCAGACATCAGAAACCGGAGTGAAAAAAAGCAGGGAAAATCAGAAAGCTCACATCTAGTATGGCTTTGTAAATAGTCAGTGACAGTGTTACTGGTCATACGCTTACCTCCTGTCTTAAGCCACTCATCATAGAGTCAAACAACTGATGCATAGGAATAGAATGGCATTTGTAGTTTCCTGTTTTTTGTTAAAATACAGAGAAATGCTTGTATCAGTCAATCTGAGTTTTGGGCCCTTCTAGAGATTGGCATGGTTAATCGCCGAATTGATGATTGCTTATTAAGAATTTCGGCGATTATGTTCATTTTTAATCGATAAGACAAGTGCACGTTGTGTTGCATAGTGTTAGTCTTGAAGCAATGCAATGAATTTCGCTGTGTGGCAGCAATTAAACTTTTTTCCACCCAGGTTCACTGCCATCACTGCAAAGACGTGTATAAGTACAACTCGTCCGGCTGATCACCAGGCTATGGTCACGTTTGACCCCAGAGCATGTTAACATGCTTATCTTTTTAAACAAAAATTAGTAGACAGGCTACTGTATATGTTTGTATGTTTTCGCCAGCGTTTGTTTATTTGTCTGTGTACAAAATAACTTAGTACTGCACAGATATGGATGAAATTGTGGGTATTAGGAAAATGAACAGAGGATTCAGTTTTGGTGGTGATCTGGAACACGGTCTGGAATTTGCATTGCCCCTATATTGCCTTGGCGGAGGTCTGCGCTCTCCGAGTGCTTTTCTAGTTTTTTATTCGGCTCTGTTAGGTAGCCAAATTGTAAGGTAGGCTAATCTCTCTCACCCTCTTTTTCGATGAGTTATCTTTTAACGTGATAATCTCGTAATAAAGATCTCATTGTGGAAAAACATGCTGTATTTTAGTATTTTAATTGCATTAAAACATAAATAATAATAATTTTACATTTTAAAAATAAATAATCGAAAAAATGTTGTGAATTTTCCTGACAATCGATTAAGACCTTTTAATTGAATGCCCATCCTTCTACAGCAAAGTTAATCTAATGTTCTCTGTTATACCATCCTTGCTTCACCATCTTTCATTTCATAATAATTGACTGTTGCTATGATAGCATAAGTGCAAAATATTATGGGTCAGTTTTACTTTTAAAGTAACTGAAGAGCTAGAGAGCATGTTGGTGGACTCATGTCACTGGTATGTCTGTCAGCAAAGTTGGAAACCCAGTTGATCTAAACTCAAAATTTTTAGTCTTACATTTTGAAATGAAAATGAACAGAATGTGATGTCATGAAAATGCATAAATGTCACAATATGTCAAGGGAGGAGAATTATTTTAATTGATGATTTCAGTTGTTAATTGTTATATCTTTTGCAGCTGTTAGTTGCTATAGACAGTCAGGGTATGCAAGGTTTATGTTAAGCCTTCATGTGACATGCATGCTCCCTGCAGACATCAGTTGGTGTCACAGAAATATCTAAACTGTTTAATGGAATTAATGATTAAGTACTTGATATTGTGTGGGACTGACATGTGGAATTTCAGTGTTCACACAGTCAAAGTGACACAAAAATAATGCCATTTTTAGCCTAGTCTTTGGTCTAAAAAATAAATTCTGTGTATAGAATGCCCTGTACACCTAGGTATAGTAATCAATGAGATTCTAGCTCTAAATAATCCATGAATTGACACAGTAATCAGCATTTTCAGAAAATCACTAAAGTTATCATTGCATATACTTCAGACTGTTCTCCTACCTTTGAAGCTTTTCATTCTGTACTATCACCTACTGCAGATGTGACCTGATTTTTTGTCCCTCAAGGATGTGACTCCTCCCCCACTGAAGGGACAGAGTTTCTCGTAAATGTCACTAACTCCTTCCTGGTTTTCGCTTGAGTCTCTTGCCTGTCATAAATAATGTCGGTTTTAACCATCTGCATTCCATAGGGTCCATAGAGCTACGCTGATCTTATACATTATAAATAAAGAAGTAAAATTTGATTACATTCAGATTTACCTAGAGCCACTCCTGTTTAAAGTCTTATACTCCTGCAACAAAAATAAGGGGAAAATGCAGTCAGACATGAATTTCCATTACTCATCTGCCATCTGCTGTTGGTCCTCTGTGTTTACCTGTCTATGAGACAAACACGCCCATAACTTTTTAACATTAAATAATCAAAGCATATTACTGTGACTACTGTTGGTGCTAGCACACACATTAAATCATGATTCCATAATTTCTGAATTATGACACCATTGCTTCGGACAAAAGTGTATAGAAAATATAAAGATAACATAAACGGTCTGTTTGTGAAGATTCTCATTCATTCAGGTCATGGTAGTCAAAGAACTAAGTTGTATGCAACTGGACTCCAAAAGGCCTTTACAGTTCTGACCTGATGGTAGAGAACCAGGAGTTACGTCTTTGGACCACTGTGGGTGGAGCTGTGTTCTGCAGACTACTGCCCTCATCAATGGGTCACATGTGTCACCAAGACACAACCTCAACAATGTGGTTTATGCAGTACATTGCACTGAGGAGTGCCCAGACCTGGAAAAACTAAGAAACCAATTCACAGACGCATGGTTCAAATACAGGAAAGCAACCTCGTCAGGATAGGATTTAGCAGTGCTTCTACAACTAAAGGAGAAGGGACACTCCTTCCAAAACACTGGAACAACCAGCTTTGAACAGAGGAGGGGGGCTGCATCATCATCTGTCTGGTACACGCCATTCTGCCTTGAGATCCCATCCCAGGATATTGAATTGCTCTTCACCATCAGGGCAGTTTACACTCTCTGGATCCTGCGATCATATTGACCCTCACTCCAATTGACACATTAAGTTATGTTAATGAGGGACATGTGACCCATTGTCACATGATGAGGGGTGTGATCTACAGATCACAGCTCCACAGACAGTGATCCAGAGATATACCATCTGGTTCTTTACAATCAGGTCAGAACTGAAGAAGCCCTTTGGATAACAGATAACATGTCCTCAAGCTCCAGTTGCATACAACCTAGCACTTTGACAACACAAGTGATCATGAGTATATTCAGCATCACTTAGCCCACTTCCAGGTCTGTTGAGAGATTAATGATGTTTGACCTCCACAGGTTATCAAATTGATCTCTTTCCTCCATGCTTCTGAAGCCACATGTTGTTTATGTGGAATAGTGTGTGGCTTGGGCTGTACTACATTGTTTGCTTATCATTTACAGAGCCAGTTATCACTATATCTGTGTCCCTGAAGGCTCATATCTTTGTATATATGTGTGTGTGTGTGCAGAATGAGACAGAACCTGCGGGAAAAGCATGCGAGACATGTAGCAGACCTGCGGGCGTACTACGAGTCGGAAATCGCGTCTCTGAAAGAAAAGCTTGAACTAACCCACTTGCCACTGGACATCGAGAAGAGCAACCAGATTCTCCAGGAAAGGTGAGAATGCATGTCAGAAAGTGTTTATCAGATGTGTCCTCTCTCAGACACACACTTCCACTCCTACTCACAGAGTCCTAGTAGCCATAAACTACATAGCTACATATTACATAACACATCATACATACTATACTAAGATGCTACACGCTATATTAGTCCTCTGTTACAGTCCATGTTCTCAGACAGAGAAGCTTTATTGCTTAACACACTGGCTGTGATTACCATTAGCACCATGTAATAAGCAGATTCTGAGTTGTGTTTGGCTTTCCTCTGTCAGGTGTGATCATCTGGACCGAGCGCTGAGTGAGGCAAGCCGGCGCATCAGGGAGCTGGAGGAACAGAACCAGCAGCTGGAGAAACAACTGGTATGGTACACACACTCAGAGACTCCTACACACACACACACACAAAAAGATGTAGAATCTGGGAATATCACCATGTCGGACCATGTCACACACGCGCTCCTACCTACCTGCATAGTGTACGTGTACATATACACTCAACAAAGCTTTTGTATATATTTACATAAATTAGAATATCAAATATAGCCTGGTGATTTGCATAGACACTGTGTTTTGCATTGCCTACTTACTGAAAACCTTTTGATTTGAGCATTTGTGTCTGAAGTGCATTCCTCTGTGTGCGTGTACATTTTATAATGTGTGTGTGTGTCTGTCTGTGTCTGTGTGTATAGCGGGAATGGCCGGAGCGCTACGAAGTGGCGAGCAACGCAGTACAGGCTGTTCAGCAGCGGTTAGAGGAGAGTCGCCGTGCCAACTGGGAGAAAGACGCCCTGGTCACCAAGCTCAGGACCCGACTCAGGCAGCTAGAGGCGGCCGCGCAGAATGCTTGTAAGGATCGTGAAGACGAAGAGGCCCACAGGAAGCAGGAGCACAAGATGCTACTGGATGTGAGTAGTGCTCCCCCTGCTGGAGACTAGTGGCTACACTGCCTCTGGGCACAGCTGCATTGTGACAACATAGCAGCACAGTAATGGTGCTGCAACTGTAAGCTTTGTAGTTATAACTATTGTATTTTGAGGGTTTATCCAAGGCGATATTTTGGAGACTGAGATAACGTCCTTGTTTTTGTTTGTTTTGGTGTTTAGCTTTTGACCGAGTATGAATCCCTCAGAAAAGAGCATGAAGGTGCCAAGGTAGAAACATTCCACATAAACATAAGTGTCACTCAAAATACAGGTCACTCCATTTCAAACTAAGCATCTGTTGCCTTCTTGATGCCCTTTAACAGGACAAATTATTTTCATCCGAGAACAAGCTGTTTGAAGCCAATGAGCAGATTTCTGAGCTCAAAAGGTGAATAGACATGTTTTTATTTTTTTATTTTATATTTTGTTTTGAGAACACTAAGAGTTAAACTCCAAGATTTACGATTGTGGTCATTTTCAAATGAGGCAGAGGGTTTAACCAGTTTTGTCCCTCAGGGCAATATCTAAGCTGGAGTCGCAGGTGAAACAGCTGGAGCACGAGAGCCATGCCAAACTCCGTATGGCCTCTCACGCTCACACCCAGTCCACAGGGTAAGACTCTCCTCATTACAACAGCTACTGCTTGGTTGTTAGTGACTTTTTTACAGTTCCTTAATTGAAACAAAATGTTACTAGTATACTATGGTTGTCTTTGTGTTGTTTTGTACTTTGTTATCACCCAGTAGAGCTCGGTAGGTGTTCACTTTATGCCTATGAAAATTGAGCTGGGAGCAATGAACCTGCTGGTGTCAGAACCACTCTGACCTTGTGAAGGAACTGTTGCCATAGAGATATCTGTAGCCTGCAGTGCTCTGTCTAGCCACAGGGGGGCACCACACACTACAACATAGCAATAGGAGAGTACATGCAGAGTGCTGAGAGTTGGCAGGAATGAGTCTGATTGAGTGCATTTTTCTGTAAACCTATGCAGTTTGTTTCATCACCCTGACCTGCTGATGTCACCGAGCAGAAGGTACCATGAGGTGGAGGGGGGAACAAGGAAATCTTCAGTTCTTCAAGCAGACCAAACATCCACCCAAGCCCCTGACAAAACTGGAGTTCCAGACAAAAGGTAGTGTTATTTTTGTGTGTCTACGGCTTATGAACTTGCAGAGGTGTGCAAAGCTTCAACAAGCTTAAATCTTACTGTGAAGGTTTATTGTGTACTTTACACTGCAGGTAAGATGATGAATGAAACATAGATGAAACACTGCCTCTAGAGTTTTTGTATGTGGACATATGAAGTAAAATGTACATCTATTAGTAACGAAAAAGTGTTTCAATCAAGTTGCGGGGTGAACTGTCTTTAGGTGGCTCAGTTGAGTGCAAGAGAAAGTGTGAAATGATTACTTTCAGAAGGTTATAGAACATTTGTCTCCCTTTGGAGTCCCAGTAATTCTTGTCTGTGCACACAGGCGTGCATCTCCCCCTGTGCGGGAGCCCCAGCCTTACCTGGTTTCCCAGACGCAGACCACGGGGAGGAGAGACACTGCGCTGACCCCCGTCATGAGGGCCTTGATTGAGCTGGAGGGAACCAAAGCTACGGAGGGTAAAGCGTTGTCCAAGACCGGCCGCAGCTTTATCAGTACGATACACGCTCAGATTCAGCAATTTGTCTTCTTTAATTTCTGCTAGGTCCAGAGTACAGATTTTTTCCTTTTGTCTCTATGTGTGTGGGCATTGTCGTGTGTGTGTGTGTGTGTGTGTGTGTTTGTATGTGCATAGGGTCAGGAAGGAGCAGGCCCACAGTTGGCTTTGTGGACAGCAACCTACACCAGTCCGTGCAGCTAAGGGGAGGAGCCTTACTCAAGTCTGAGGCTGAGCCAATAGGAACAGCCAATTTAGTAGTGGCAGCTGAACAAAAAGGCGTGCCTGCACACAGAGGTGGAGGAGTTTTGTTAAGGGCCCAAAGAAGCCTGTCCCCTGAGGGTCATCGCTCCTCCTCTCTGCCTCCCAGAACCCAGAGACCACTACCTGTCTCCACTCCCAGTATGCTCACTGTGGTCATTGTATTGAGATTGGCTGTGGTATTCTAACAACCATGAATATCCAAGTTCTTAGAATTCTAGTTTTAAAAGGATGTGTGTGCACATGAAAAAAACAAAATGCCATAGCTCATGGACATTTATTTCAGCTACTTGTAATGGTTATCATTTGAATCTTTTCAGTAAATTTACACTTTCTTACAATTACCAGTTGAAAAATTGCTCATATGTATTGAATAATCAAACTCTTTTGTCTATTACAGCAAGAAACACGCTGATCATGCCGCTCTCAGCAAAATCCAGCCCTAAACGCTGCCCAACGGAAAATTTCTCCACAGCGTTCAGCAACCCTGCCTCCAGGTATCCCTGGATGCAGCAATGCAACATGGGGGAATACATACATTGCACACAATGGAACAATTTAGTGATATCACCAATGTGTGAACACCTCATATACAAGAGTGTCTGTCTGTGTGTGTGTGTGTGTGTTTTTTTTTTATATATAATCTGCAGCACTGTACATGATGCAAATGCATGATTGAAATTCTATCTTACATTGGTCCTAGGTTTGAGTCAGATCAAATGGTTCGTGGTTCATCTCCACTCAAAGCCAGCCCAAGAAAAAGGCTACATTATTCAGCACCTGAAAGAACAGAAGGTGTTTCTTGCTTGCTTCATTTTGTCCCAGATAACACAAATATTAGGATGAGAAGTGATGTTTAAGATGTTTCTCAGATACCATATGCAGTTGCCCTGTTGTTTCCAGATTTGTTACAGTGTTGTCTACATTGACCATTATAGTCATTTTCAGCTGATTCCTTTTGAAACTTTTGCTATGATAGTTCTGCAGAATGGACATTGCAGTCTTTCAATACACAATATTTGTTTTCATAATAGAGTAGTCACACAAGCACAAGTAAGCACTCTTTAAGTCATCCTCCTAACATTGAACCTACCCTCCAGAAAACTGAAAGAACAGTGGACATAAGTTTCAATATGAGTGGCACGTTATCTTTAATTCTCAAAAGACAGTTAATGAAGAGTGTGTCTTAAAAGGCTGTGAATAGGGGCTTCTGTAATCAGATTTACATCAAGCTGCAAAGACTCCTTTGAGAGGCAAGGTTTTGTTGTCTTGGGGAAACTACTAATTTTCCTGAAAGTGTGCACTCAGTTGCTTGCTAACTGAGGATTCGGGTTGGATGCTTCACAGGTGATCAGCTGGGCAGCCCTGGTTCAGGCGACTCAGCAGGCTCTGAGGAGGGTGAGGACCAGGAGGCAGATGGGGGTGACGTGGCAGATTCGGAGAGCTGTGTGCTGGAGCTTCCAGACGAGGTGCCTCTATCGTACCAGTCCAGGCTCCAGTCTCTGGCTGATGCTGAGCGACTGCTGGATGAGTTGACACAGGAGAAGCAACAGGTCCTTATTCCTCTCTCATCGCTTCTCATACTGACCTTATATGAACATATACTGTATGCTGTCTGTATACAGTATATATATCTATTTGATTGTTTGTCATCTATCAGTCTACTGGTTTGCCTCTTTATGTTCTCTCTGGCACTCATCTACATTAAGTTTATCTCACTGACTTGTCCTTTCCATGCTCTTCATCTTCCTTCTCTTCTTCCTTACTGTTTATTTTTCCTTGCCCTCATGGTCTCCATCTCTGCTGTCTTCTTTCTCACCTCCAGTCGGGGTCCCAACATAGCCCCTGATAATCCTCCTGCTTCTATCATGTGTGCCACGCCCACAGCATGGACAGATCATGTCATCCCTAAGGCCACCATACATGCAGTTGCACAATTAGTGGAAAATGCTTCCATTGTTGCAGCCTCTTAATCCTGTTTTATTTTTAGCTGTGGAATATGCTGCGTGCTGGTAGATTATCTTCTCCATGGAGATACTGGGAATTTAGATGATGGGGATTGTGGAGAACAAGGGTAACTGCATAGAATATGATACCTAACCGATCCTAGGCATGTGGGGCTTGATATGATCTGGTATGCCCTGGCTGCTCTCCAGGCTTCTCCCCTTAATTTTTGCTTAAGCCCTCCTAATAATATACAGAGGCTGGGTGGATGGGTGGAGGTGGGGGTCTCATCTCCCTGTGTAATGGCATTGACATTGACGCGTCGTGACCTGTTGCATAATGGGGACTTCATTGTTCAGAATGTTGCTCCAGATAATGACCTCTATTTTTAGAAATGTGTGTGTGTATGTATGTGTATGTGTATGTGTGTTTGTGTGTGTGAGAGAATGCGTGTGTGTCCCCACTCGTTCTTGTTCCAGTACAGAGGGCAGGATCAGTAAAAGCCCCCGAGTCCTGATGTCATGGTCACCGCTGCCATGGTGGTTTCACCTCATCAGTCAAGTGCCCTGAAGTGGCCTGCAGACCTCATATGTGAATGCATTACATTTAGCTTAGCATGTTTATTTACACTCTCTCACTCTCTCTCTCTCTCATGCGCTTTACACCAGATTGAGGCGGCCTTGAGCAGGATGCCAGGGACTGGGAGCAGGGTCACCTTGCAGACCAGGTTAGATGAGGTATGACCTGCATAAACATGTTTGAAAATATTGATGGATACGTTTACATTAGTTAAATGAAAAAGTACTTACACGTTTAATGGAAATGTATTCATTCTTACAGACAAACTCAATTTGAGTAGCATTCCATATTAGCTTTTAGGACATAGTGAAAGATGCTGAAAGATGCAGTATATAAATAAAAGAGAAATAACTTTATGTACTTAAGTTAACACAAATTTTCTGGGTCACAGGTAACGTTGGAAAACCGTCTAGAGCGAGTCAACCGTGACTTGGGATCCATACGCATGACTTTAAAGAGATACAATATACTACGGTCCTCTGCTCACACTTAGAAATCTCTCTGGTCTCAATTCTTTCACAGCCATTTGTAGTCTCTCACCCCCTGTCCCCTGTACAAAATGCAATGTGTATATGTGAAGTACATATTTTCTACTTTTATTACTGTAGAATATATTTTGGATCTTTTATGACATGAAAAAAAGATGGAGAATTTTAAAGATATATTTTAGTAAACTTCAGATTTATAACCATTTACTTTTTTATGTCAGTGAAATATGAACTTTTATGCTTTAATCCTCTTTCAGGTCATTTAGATAGCTTTTGTATCTTGTGATCCATTTGAATGACAAAAACGTGAACCGTAAAATGAAAATCCAGTCCAAGATCCCCACTTACATGAGTGCAGAGAGTAGCTTCTAAATGCCATTACTAGTAGAGGTCCTGCAAAGAGAAATGTTGGAACTGTTATGTGTTTTAAACAAACCAAGAATGGGTAGACTGTGTGAAGTTTTCTTTAAAATTAAAATCTGTTGTAAATCTCCAAGAACAGGGAATGTGGGAATGTTCATCTTACACCATCTTATAGTGTGTATTTTGAATGAAAATGATAATAAAACAGTCAGTGGTAATAATACGGGTCCAGTGATCTTAAAAATCCAAGCACAATAATTAAGAAAATTTCCTGTACCACTGTACGCTTACTAGACCACCCATTGACTTGTCAACTCTTCTTTTATTGAAAATTATTGTTCAGCAGATTGGTATAAGCTAAGCAGGCTATTGAAGGCACTGGATTTTTTTTGTCTTCCAGCTGAAGTACTCCTCTGAAAGTTATGTGATGTCATGTGAATGGGGATCCATAGATGTAACCATTCCATGTAAAAAAAAAATGTGAGCAGTTTCTGTGCTGTTTTTTATGTTTACATAAAATGCATTGTGTTAATTTATTGAAATTTCAAACATTGACATCTTTTTCTCTCTTTTTTTAAAAAGACTGTGTTTAAATGAGTTATCCTTATTTTGATGTCACTAACTTGAATGAATGTCTCACAATGGCAATGTAATAGATACAGTATATATAATGTATGTGAAATCACCAAAACTTCTGTAGAGGCCTTTTTTTATGTTTTACTCACGGTCATTCCAGATTTCACTCTCACCCCATCCCAGGGTGTAGCACTGAGCCACCATCCCATGTATCTCCTGACCTCTTGCAAACACCAAAACCAGCAAAGACTTGGTGCATTTTGTTTTGCACGGTTTTCATTTGATCACACAAAGACATGCAGACATGTTGTATGTAACCATTCATGCTGGGCATGCCAAAAGAAATTAGCCCACTGTTTACACACACCATGCAACCCCTGCAATGTATGGTCAAGCATGAAAACAATGATTGTGCAGTCTTTTACAGTACAATTTTTTTTCTTCCTTACTACACTGTTAACCTCTCCTAAAATAAAAAATAATACAGTAAAAAACTTAACTAAAAAGTATTCTGTAACCCAGTTGAAAATAATCTACATCTGCTACATCAAGATTTTATCTCAAATAAACGTAAATGATAACATGAATGTGTTTGTGTGCTATTTTTTTTTTTTTGGAATTAAAAAAAAATCTAAAAAGTCTATCATTCTTACATTCACACAAATTAAGAACAACAAATCAAACCTGTTGCAGAAATAGGTATGTAACGATTCTAATTTTGTGGCCCAGCATTACCAGTATGCCAAAATGCAAAAAACACCTAATGACTCTTGTAACGCTGTAAGATAATTAACCAAACAAGTGCATTGGTGTAGTGAATGCAAGCCTTCGGATTGTGATAAAGGGCTTAGTATAGTGTCAGGACAGAAAGCTTGAGCCATATCAAGACACCAGGGTTTCGCGGCTCAATTAAGAGAACGTCACAAGATGCAACTAAACTTTTCCTTTCCCACCGTTGTATACAAGGTTGCTTTACAGTTAAATCGCCACTGGATAGCGCTTGCGCTACGCTCTGCTATACCATCTTTGCTTGCTACCCAGTCACTACATTGTGGAAAAGCATGCTTCAGACCCGACACACAGAGGATGCTACCTGCTGGGAGCGCCTTCCTTTCGTTTCATCTCTGAACGTTTACATTTGTCTTTTCGTTTACTTTCAAGTAAAGGCCTGAGGAAATATGACTTTGACATAGTATCACAGTAGATGGGGGCATGTTGATTTAGCTATAAAAGCATGGATGGAGTCGACTTACTGCAAATCACTTTGCATAGCCAGCAAACGAGATTACGACGGGGGCCGTCCAATTATAACATCCATTAACGTTATCTTTAACTTGCCAAGATGCTCAGTCAATGACATCCCATATTTTTAGCCAGTCAACTTAATCCCACTACAAAGAAAACGAGTTTGAGTGAAGGTTAGATTAGACCTAACCGCTGACGACAGAGTGCTACGACTGAATCGAGACCTGGGATCTCGTCGCAGTTTTTTTTTTTTTTTGTCGTTTAATTTCAGTTAACGTTATCGTTTAGCTGCAGTCAGATTACCGTAACACGCAATTATTGGATATATGGACAGTTCGTTAGCTGGCTAGCTAGCTACCCTACCCATGAAGCCACCACAAAAATAGCCATAAAAACGTTAACGTTACACCAATCTGTCTCCACAAGCTGGTGTGTTCTTCAGAATACCCCTAACGTCAGGCATCCATGCACTGTCAGAGGAAATGTCTCCGGCTAACTGTTAGCCAAACATAACACAGGTAAGTTATTTGTTACAGCCTACACATAGAAACAACGTTATTGGTGTAGCACGGATACTTAATGTTAGGAGTCATCATTAAATGAGCACGGTAGCTAGCTACAGAGATGTTGCTAGGAGACGGATGTTAGCAAGCAGAGCTATCTGAGAGGAGATGATGTATGTGAATGATGGTGTGTGGAAACGGCTGGTTTGTTAGTTATTCGGTTGATGTGACCGTAAATTCTGTAATGTGACTTGTGGAAGGTTAAACTTTGCACTTTGTCAGACAACAGCTGCGTCGACAGTTACCCAGAAGGAATTGGTTGATTTCATGTTTTCATCCTCTAACGTTAGCTACTAGTCTTAACGTGCTGTTCTTTCATGTGTCAAGCCTGTGGTCTCAAAGGGGGCCAAGGAGTCAAGGGTAGTGTTCACCAAGAATAATTCCTAGACACGGTGTCTAGGCTAAATAAGTAATCATAACGTGCTTCAATAATTGAATTTATACCATGTTGAATGCATGCCTTTCATGTCTACATTTTAATCTGAATAAACGCACCGCCCCTCGATTTCCCCTGCTAATCTTAACAGTTTTGCACTATTTGTGTTTAGACACTTGCGCTTTCAAATGTTTCACAGGTCATGATATGTCCTAGTGCTTTGTTGACCTATTTGTGTTAAGTTACCTATACCGTCATCCGGTATCACTGTAATGAGCTAATTTAACGTTAAGGTTACACTACGACTGTCTTTTAGCTGATGAATGACTAGTCCGCTCCCAGCTTGAGAGCTTACACGGAGATTCTCAGAGGTCCCACTCAACATAGCCATCGAAGTCCATTTTCGTGCAACCGTTTCAGTGGAATTTTCGTAGTAAAAAAAGATAAGAGAAAAAAAATTAACAAATCTGTATGAAGCTATGAGCCTTGGCCTATCATCAGTTTGGCTGATGGTTTTGGTCCTGACCTGACAAGAGCTTGGATCCTCTTCCTGATTATTTGAAAGACACTGTGAGTTTGGTTTCCTGATGTGTGCTCCAAGGGGTTTGATTGAACTGCTGGCTCAAAGCAAAACGCATTATAGACAAGTTTGGTTTGACTACTAATCTTGCCATTATCTTACTATGTGAGTGTTTTCACTTGTAAGTAAAGGTAGGTACCATTTATGTTTTGATTGGGTTCATGTTCCACCGCAGAAAAACACCTGTAAATTCTGGTTGCCTATGTCTATGACACCACAGATAAATCAATAATATGAAAACTACAACCACAATAGACACTGATTGGATGAATCCGCTGTTTGTTGTCTGGGTTTTAGAACATATCTTAGATGAATGTGTAGGCTATAGCTCTGCCTCAGATGATGTGCTAAATTTAAACCCTGTGTACATTATTGACTTCTTCAAGGCTCCTAAACTACAGGCACAATGCTGCAAGAGAGCCTCTGAAATGAAATTTAGGGCCAGAGGGCTGCTGGGTGTGTATGTCCAGAATGAAGAAAAAGCTGCACTGTATCTAATGATCATTCCAAAATGATTAGGTTTATCCCGAACGAATCCTGTTATGAAGCAGGCCTCGCAGAAAGAATGAGTCACAGTATTGATCTCTCTCTCTCTGTCTCTCTCTCTCTCTCTCTCTCTCTCTTTCTGTCTGACATAGAGGGAGAATGCTTGCTCTCTCTCTCTCTCTTTTTCTCTCTGACATAGAGGGAGAATGCTTGCTCCGCTCAGCCTGGAGAAATGGAGGTGCTGTGGCCAGTCACACGGCGCATGTAGGCTTAGTGTCCCCTCTGCCAATTCTACCACAATTAGAGGCTTCATATCTTGCCGTCCCTGCTTGTTACTGCACCATTAGGTTGGATCTGGTGGTGGTGGGGTAGCCTGTGCTATGTGGGTAGTGAAATAGATGCACTATGGCTCTGTGCTAGAAGAATGTTTTTTTGCGGTCACCCTGGGCTGACCCTGGCCTGGGCTGAATGATACAGCACTTGGTTAAGTAGCAGGCAGGAAGTAGCTGCTGCTGTGAGAGCAGATGGAAGGTGCTTTATTGCTGTGAGTACTTGCCACTCATGTGAGTGTCAACACACTCTGATGGGTCAGAGCTGAGTTAAGCTGACTGGTAATGTAACCTGTGTTGTGTAGGCATGTATTGCTCTGCACTAATTCAGATACTTTTACTGCCCTGAACTCTTCAGACATCTCTTAGCTCTTAGCATCTTCCTCTCTTACTGCTCCACAGAAATTGGATGTACAGTAATTGAATGTACACTTCTCTGCACTACAACAAATGACATTGCTGCTTAAATGACACTTTACTATGCTACACACTGTGTATTGGGTATTTCATTTATTTGTATTATATACAAGCCTAGTTGTACTTTTTGCTATGTGTATATTGTCCTTGCTATGTGTATATGGTTAAGCTTTGTCACTATATTTATTGTCATTATATTGATATTTGTTTATATGTTTAATATATGTATATGTATAATATGTTTATATGTTTAATGTTCACAGTGGGCCTAGGGAGTGCTGTAATTTCAAATCCTATGTGTGCAACCTGTACATATGGCTTTTGACAATAAAGCTCACTTTGACTTTGACTTTTCAGCACCACTGATTGGGAGACAAGTCTGCTAGCAAATAAGCTAAATCACAGGGTGCCTGCTTTACATGCATGCACATCTTTTAAGGCTTCGGGAGGAAAGTTTACTTGACCATACACACAACGCAGCTATTGACAAACAGGTTAAAGATGGTGTGGTTGGCTCAGCAAGTTGGGAGAATTCACTGCTGTAGTGTTTGTACAGGTTGGCCAGCTGTTCACTGTCAATGGAAATGTGGAAATTCTGCTTCTCGGCCTCGCCTCTCCATTCATCTTCCGACATTCTTGTCAGCTAGGCTGGGCTAGATCATTGTAGCCTTGCTCAGAGAGCTTAGTCCCATAGCCCCATACACTCCTTCCACTGTCTGAGTAGGCTTTTAAACCCATTCACCATGCAGCTCCCCTAAAGAAACGCAGACAGCAATATTTTTTGTGTGCTGTAGGATTTGGTATCTATCATTGAGTGTAACCAGAGTTTTCTTCATTCTTTGCCAGCCTACTTGGCACGAAGTACAGCCAAGTGTTTTCATCGGGAGGAAAAGTAAGCATTCCATTAGGATTGTCAGCGCTGTCTCGAATCACCTGGCCTTTGTCAAAGCTTCATCAATCATTAACAAACTTGGATGCTACTTTTTCACTGTGGCGCCCAGTCAGCCAGTCTCACAGGTGCCCTGTGTGATGTAGTTAAGAGTCAGCACAGCATCAGTGGCCCTGTGGTGCAGGGAGTCTCAGCTGTCATGGCGTTTGTTTTGTGAGCGCCAGTGTGTGGGCACTGCTCTTAGCCTGACAAGGACAACGAGACAGAGAGAGGGAGTGAAAGAGTGAGCCATTATTAATGAATGCAATCAGGAAATGGGCAGTTGGTCTTAATAGATGCTTAATCTTGGTAACAAATGGCCCCAAGGGTGGCAGAGAAAGGCCTGTGTCATAGGCAGCTCCAGGCAGCAGGTCGGGTCATTATTTGCTGCCACAAGCAACTGTATATTTTCCAGTCTTCGCACTTGGAGTGCATCCAGACACTAATGGGATTGGGCTGTGTGCTGGTTTGTTCCCCAGCTCCTACCTTGTCTCCATCACCCACTTCCCTGTGTGTGTGGGTGTGTGCGCGTGCGTGTGATTAATGGTGGGCTGCCCAACAGTCGGTCTTGGTGAAGTCCAGCACAGGGGCGTGTACACTTCACTCCTACTAGAGCCTGGACTAGAATGAGCAGGCACATCCATACCTTATAGAATAAAGCACAGCTGCCAGTAGATCATCAGTTTGTCTAGCTCTGGGGTTTGTTCGCTTTCCTCCCTTGAGTCTAGTACAGGCACATTCACTTCTTCTATAGAGTACAATATAACCTGTGTTTTTGTGAGGTCTAGCACAAAGGCATGTGCACAGATTTCCAGAGTCTGGAACAGGCACATTTACTCCTTCTAGAATAGCCAAGATAAACGTTGGTGTCAGTTGCATAAATGTGTTTTAAAAACACTCAAATGTTGTTAGTTTTATTAAGTTACCTGGTTGAGCTAATCAAGGTCTAAACTGTTGCTACACATAGACTCCATCAAAATCAAGCATGTGATGTCACATTTTAACCCAGAAAGCATTGAGATGCAGTGGCTGCTTACAAGAATCACCAGTGGTCCATATATTCTAAAACACAGTGGAATACTCACTCCCTGTGGAGTTTTTCCCCACAAAAAAACTCCAATGTTCTAACATCTGTGTTTTCCCTTTGTTATCCCATCTTAATAATGCATCACCGTGGCTTGCATGGACTACAAATGCAAGCCAAATAAAAGTGAAAACTAACAGAATCCAAGTTCAAAAGTTCATTCAGAGATTAAGCAGTATATATGAAGAGTGCTTCTAAAAATGACTACAAATTTGTCAAATCATGCTGTAAACACATTGCTTAATCTTAAGCGTATCCCTGTTCAAAATTTGTCACTGTACAACAAATATTTATTACATGTTTGCCAACTGAACTGATTTAGTTGTAACATAGGCTACATTCTACATGCTCACTTCTGAAACAAAATGTTATACGTTCATTGACGTCATAATGTGCAGTGATACCTCTCCCACTGACAGGACTAGCACAGGAACATCCTCACTCAAACTAGTCCAGTGCATCATTGTGGTCAAACCATTATGTATGTGTTACAAGAGTGGGTTGACCCTGTTTTAAGTGTACCACAGTGGATCATTTGCCCCTGAAAACACTAAGGAACCTCTTTACACCCAACTAGAGTTTAACATATGGTACTGCCATATTCCCTTTTCTGAAGTCTTACACAGAGATATGTATGTTACAATAAATGTAACACCCTTACAGCACAAGAAAATAAGAAATGTGACTCTACTGAAACCTCACAATATGATGGGATCAGTTATGCACAGGAGAGCAGAATGAGTGTTAACACAACTCTGACTGACTGGGCATGAATGAGAGAGAACTATGCTTCAAATATAACTTTGTCTCACAGAGTTCACATGTTGAGGTTGAGCAAACAGATTATTGTGTACATTATGTGTGAAATAAACACAGACAAAAGCTGAAATTAGCTGTAATCATATTGTTACCTTTAAATAAACCTTCCAGCCATGTATCCATTTAACCAAGTGTCAGCAACTTTGTAACAAATTCCAACTCGACTTAAAACTCCCTAAAATTGAACAGTTCTTGATTTAACAGTCTGATATTTGAGCTGCCTCTTGGTGTAAAATTAATTTGTTGTGATCAGAATTGTTTCACGCGCAATAGGCATAATAGGCTATGAGCAGGTCCAGTAATTCCTGTATGGTAATGAAAAAGGTACCAAGCAGCCTACAGTGGAAATGGAGTATGGTATTTTGAGTTCTACCTACTACCTTTTTTTCTCTGTCTGAGATTCCTACGTCTATCTTGCTGATATTTTAATATTTCAGTGCTGGCATAGATGACATCAAATCTCCACTGAAGAGGCATTTCCACATAATCTGTTTCCAGAGTTTTAAATGCCAAACCAATCGTCTGTGCTCAACTTCACTTCCAGTTTCATGTGACATGAGATACTGAGAAACCAGACCCATGTGATGCATTACAGCATTGTAGCCTGGGTTGACCCAGCTATGTTAGTCAGTGGTCAGCTGATGTGAATAACCATATTACATTTACCACTTACAATGTAAATCAGTTTGCAGACAGGTTAGACACAATTCCCGCTATTACTTCAGTTAGTTTATTTACTCATTTAAAACAGTGGCTATTAGCTAAGAAATAGTTTAGATGCTGAAAGTAGACTAGAAGAACTGGATGGAATATAATTGTCTTCGAACAAGATCTTGAATGTCCCACTTTGTACCATCTCTTAAGGATAGCATTTTTGATCAAGTGGACAGGTGTCTTCCTAGAAGTGAAAGGCCTGACAAGCAGACAGATGTCCCACCCATATGCCACTCAAGTCGAAAAAGTCATTCTGATATGCCTTACAATCATGGCTCATTTTCAGCCATCAGATACTGATTCAATTCTCTTGTTCTCTTTTCTCAATTCTCTTGAATGCTCTGTTGCTTTATGCATGAAGTTAATATCGGAGACATGTTGTTGACTTGTGATGTGGTGAAGAAATGTATGCTCACACAGACGTAGACGTTGATCCCCTCCTGAGGTCATATGCCACTTGGCTTTGTCATCATCTTACTGTACCAGTAAGGGCTCCCTCAGGTCACATCTATTAATTTAAACCATGGCTAAATAGTGACATATCAACTAGGAATTCTAACAGGAGTAAGGTAACCTCTGTGTGAATAGAGATATAATACTGTTATATTGTATAATAGTGTTGTCTGAGTTAAATCTCGTTATTATTTATAGTCCAGTTGTATTCATTCATCATGTGTTTTATCATGAGTTGAAAACTCCCTCTAGTAATAATTTTTGGTCGTAGTGCATGTTTTCCCTTTTGTGTGTGTGTGTGTGTGTGAGAGAGAGCAGTGTAAAGTCAGTCCCAGCAGTGATGTGCCTGTATGCTGTGCAGCCCTCAGTCAGTCCTCGTGACTGCCTACAGGACCTGCCTGCCCACGAGACGATCGTAGAGGAAATGTAAACGAAGGGGGAGGGGCACGTTGCCGTGAATGAGCCCCTGATTAGTCAGCTAGCTGGCTGTCACTGAGGCGAACACATCACAGTGCTCACAGCCAATCCTGCCACAGCCTTTTGCATCGCCATGGAAACAGCCCTTTATAGCTCCAAAAGAGGTGGAGACATAAGAAGAGAGAAGAAGACAGGAGGGAAGGGTGAAAAAACAGCGCCCAAACCAGTTAAAAGAGAGTGAGTGAGTGTGTGAGTGTGTCAGCTTTTTTTTCCCTCGCTCTAACTGATTTTACTGCTCCTGTTGCTCGTCATCTTTCTCTGATGTGTTGGATTACAAGCAAAAACAGCCAGATAGAAATGATAGAATGACAACCCTGTCTGCTGTTCATTGCATGGATGGCAGTGGTGGAATGGACGGTCTTCCTAGATTGATTGGATCAGTGGGCTAAACATGACATTTTGATGTAAGGCAGCAAACAGGTAATTTGTCTTCAGTATGTTGGGAATCTCGGTGTTGTCCATTTTGCAGTCGTTTAATGTTTCATTAAAAAAAGAGTGTACGTACATACAGAGGTATGTGATTTTTTTTTTCTTAAAAAACATCTGACATTGCTTTTGAAGGCCTAGTTTGTCAATAGATGGCAGATGGATATGTTATTGTGTTTTCCTGTCTCACCTGCAATCTGGCAATGATGCCTCTAGCCAGACCTCATGCTTCCAAGCGTATACCACGAAACAGCAGCAGGTTGCTCATTAAGAATCGGAGGAAAGGTATGTGGTGTGTTGTGGCGCGACAAGCAGCTCAGGAGGATTTAGAGAGAGAGAGATGAGTCTGGGCGTGAGGTGGGCTGTGCTGTGCTGTGTCTTGTTTGTGAATGAAATGGTGGGGACGGGTTAGTAATGGTTCAGTTTACTGGCTGGAGGGTGGTTGGCATGCCAAAAAAAAATTATAATAAAACACAAGCTCATCTCGACCACCTCTGCAGCTCCATCATGTCCTGCCTGGTGTTTTATGGTTGTATTTTATGGTCTGCTGCACAAGCCCACTAAAGCATCTCATATCTCACTTTGCCTTTGTCAGGTTATCTTTCATACATACATGTAAAGCCTTTTACAAACCTGTCTACATGGAAAACCACGGGGTATATCACCATAGCCTGCCGGAGTAGACAGGTACGCACATGTCCTGTGCAAATGCCTTCAAATAACTGAGGCATCTGTTGGAAAAACATGCTTGGAAATGGAAATGTCTTTCAGAGAAGTTCACAAAACCACTGAGTGGTCACAGCAAGGACACCACTGAGGTTTCCTCGGTCTATTTGGATCAGTGAGCCCCTTGTGATGTGCTGTGTTTATATATATATATGTGTGTGTGTGTGTGTGTGTGTTCAAACCAGGAGGCTTGGTGCCAGGTAGTTATCTGTCTTCAACAGCCATACAGACACACACCTGTGGGAGGAAGATGCACACTAGTCTACCGCATCTGTGAGCAGGTACTCAGTCAGAGAAGCCACAAGCTGCTGCTGGGCTGCATCCCCACTGCCTGGTTTACCCCATCAGCCTCAGCACAAGCCTGCATGGCCAAAGCAGGGGAGGCTGAAACCTCTGTTATGATCAGGCATCTGGGACATATGAGACAGAGGTTGCATACAGGCACACAGGAAGATAGGAAGCTACACATTCTCATTGGATGTTGCGAGAAATCAGGACATGAAACAGTTGAGGGATGTGGTGCATGCATGTAGTGTGTGCGGTATTTAAAGAGAAGTCTTCAAACGTAGAAGTGTTTCAGTGGTTCAGTGCTGTGGGAATTGATTCCTTAATCCTTGGAATGCATGTAAATATGAGTAATGTTTGCCACTGATGAGAAACAAGATAAGAGACACAACAGACACTGATACACACACAGTCGTAGTTGTCTTTGAAGTGACAGTAGAACTGTACACTACACTGTCTTAGAGCCTGAACACTGAAATCTTACTGAACCTAAACAGTGCATGCACTATATATATATATACACATTATACTCAGTCTTTTCTTTCCACAAAGCCCTACATGCAGAGGCAGTAGAGCTGTAGTTTTCCAGGTGGGTGTGGTCAGTACGTGGTGGAGCTACAGTACCAGCTTGAAGGCAGCCTGTCACCACTATCCCCTCTGGAGTGGTGCGGACTGACGGTGCATCTTTTGGCTTGGGTGTCTATGTGGACGTGCCACGCCAAGCTGGGCCTGCTGAGTCTGCACTGGGTGTTTCCTAAGGGATTCTGCTGATTTGGCAGCTACCTGTTTGAGTAAATGGATAAATATGCTGCTCAGGTTGATTTCACTATTAGCTGTGAGAAGGGGGCACTGTTCCTTGAAACAGTTTGATCACTGAACTTAAGCAATGCCAAAAACAGCATAATAAAGATAGCGAGAAAGAAAGAGGACAAAATGTACAGGACACATTTGGACCAACAAGAACAGTTTGCAATGTGCAAAACTGTTTCATTTCCTGAATATTTCACAGTTGTTGGTATTAATGCTGCTCGGCATGACATACCATGGTGAATCGGTGATGTCATTCACCATTGTATGCAAGCTCAGGGTTTTGCCAGTGCGCAGTATGTCAGTAAGAGCAGTGTGTACACACGCTCACACACGCACGTACACACACACACCGGCTCAGGTGTGTGAGAGTAAACAGACTGGTGAGGACACAAGAGTAAGGGCAGAGAGAGAGAGAGAATGCATCATTAGGGATTGGCCTTTTTAGCCTCTTCAGGTCAAAAGCTGTGCCAAAGAGACCAATCCAGACTCATTGAAGTGGCTCAATGATGTATTTGATGCCTGTTTGCTAATCCAAGTGGGGTCCTGAAAGGAGGTCCTTGTAATGTTTGTATACTCAGTAAAACACACAGGTTTAACAGATGTGTTCCCATTAAGTTGGCCAAATGAGGACTTAAAGGTCTTGAACATGGGGTCCTTGTCATGCTTTTGTCTTAAGTATACACAGAGACAGAGGTGAGCTACCCTTTGTCCCCAAGCTGTAGTTGTGGATTCCCTTGAAGTCTAACATGACTGTGGTCACATCCAGTAACCTATGCAGAAGGATCAAGAGGTTATGGGTATCTTCTAGCCACACGCAACTTCAGTGGCACAGCTGATAGCTGTTTGTCCACTACACGACTGACCCACTTTAACATTTGCCACACACAATACAAAACACATACGCTAGGCTTTTCAGCGGCCCAGTCTAACATCCCCTCCTCTCTCTCTCTCTCTCTCTCTCATACGCACACACACACAAACAAACAGTGGCCCAGTTTAACACACTCATCCAATCAATATTATCAGCATGGTACCAGTTTTCATTATAGTTAGGGTCTCCCTCATTGATCATTAATATGTCAGCATCCATTTACTGTTCTCGTCATGTTGGAAAGCCAAATAATATTGGATGCATCGACTAAAAATGTTATTACTTTTATACTGACGTACGACTCACACATGGTGGATCTGGCCACGGTTTAAAGCGTAATGATGTTGACAGTAATGTTCTGTGCTCCATTTCAATCTGCAAACAAAATTTGGTCTGATGAAAGACTCGTAGGTCTTAAAGGACCTTGCATACTGATGTGTCTTTAACATTAACATTTGTATAATCTACAACAGATATTACTGATAACATCAGGAATGCTATTCACTTTTGCGGTTTGTGACTTCAGTCTTTGTTGTACTAAATTATCTTGTTCTTATTCCTACTGACAGCACTCTGCAGCCTTGAACAAAAGGGTGGGTTGACTGACTCTGAACTATCCCTTCAAATCTGTTTGGTAATCTGTTATGCAGATCAAAAGAACTCTGTTTTGCTATGATAGCCTTTCCATTGTCTAGGTATGCTTGTCTCTGGGATTTTGTATCTAGGGTCTTGGAATTGTCATTAATAGATCACTTTTTTTTACTTGACATGGGTTAATTTTTATCACCAGTCCAAATCCTGGTCATTAACCAAACAGGTTTCTGACTGGTTCAGGGATTGGCCTGTCTTTTGGGTCTTGGAGAATGGGATTACATATGCTGGGCTTTTATGACAGGTTCCAGATCAACGTGATAATTAACCTCTGACTGCTAGTGTGAGAGAACAGCCCTGTGGGTGGCATGGTCCACTGTAGACAGACACACACACACACACTGATACATACACCTAAAGCTGCCGGCCATCTGCACTCCGTCATCTTAAGGAGCGGTTGTGTAACCTGCTCCTGGATAATCAGTCTTAGGCTAAGCAGTGCAGGTCATGTGATCAGACTGGCTATCAGGGGCATAAGCAGGGCCAACCCTCCTGCAATAATACATGACTGACCAAGGCTGTGCTCCAAACACACCATGGCACTTATAACATATAAAATGAGTATGTCACTTTGGGTGGTGTTATCTCTCTCTCACACACTCCACACACATGCAAACAAATACACTATAATGAACCAGGTATGTTATTTTGGAAAGAGCTAAACTGATTGAATAAAGAAGCCTCTCATAGCTCTTATTAAAAGGACATCTGTGAGTCCCTGTGGTGTCTGTGCCCTTGTAAAGACTGGAACACTGGTTAATGAACAGAAATGTCTCAACCATGTTTATTTTGTTGCTCCTTTGTTGATTCTCTGTTTTCTGTGTTTTTTAAGTAGTTGATTACATTGTGGAGAAGAGGCTACCAAACTTTGATTTCTTTTTTTAAAACAAAACAAAGAAATGCTTGTTTACATCTGTGACTAAAGGAGCTTTAGTTTCTTTTCATGTTTTTTTGTTTTTGGTTTAAACCTCCCACTCACTACACTTGCCATCCAGTGTGACTGTGGCGTTCCCCACTGGTGCTTATTTCTCTGTCTGCTTTACCTGTCTTACCTGTCTGTTGTCGTTGTGTAAATTTCTCCTCTCTCGTTTTTCTTCATTTCTGCTCTTAACCTCTCTCACATGTCAAGGTCATGTGGCAGTTAACCCTCTCTTGTTTCACCTGTCTTTCCCCACTGCTCCTCGCCTGTGACTTGTGACTTGTCTTACCTATCCCAGTTCCTTCTTACCATCTCCCTTAATTTTTAACTTTGTAGTCATATCTTTTGTTTGGTATTTGCACAATTGATAAAATCCACTGATGTCAGGGACCCAGTTTGGCACTGGCTTATATTAGGGAACCATTCAAGCAGTACTCTGGTTTAAGTGTGGAAAGCCATAACATTGTGAAGTTGAACCCCGCTTGCTAAATGCTTTATGCTACTGACAGGATTTTGCACATGTTGTCCGCGCTCAATGATTGAGCATTCAGTTTCTGTTTTCATCAATTCTTGATTGCGTATTGATCAACAAATCAATTGATGGTATGGAAGCGGTTGCTGGGAAGAAAGGGTATAATGACTGATTGGCATTACATTAGGGAAGACTCTAAATTGCCTATTTAAGTGACCTGGTCTGTGTGCTGAATTGCTCTTTGTTGACTTGTACAAGCTTTTTTCTTTTCATATTGACATTTGCTTGCAAGTGTGTGCCATCATGATTGGCACACTTTTAAGTAAACCTCCAAATTGCGGTCTTTTCTCACTTCTGCTTGTGTCTCTTTGCTTCCCATGTGTGTGTTCGTGTGTGTGTGTGTGTGTGCACATGCATACATCTGCTTGTGCGACCACTGACTTATTCTTATACATGAACTGACCTGAGCTTGTATTTCTGCTTTTGTTTATGTCCATGTGAGTTGTACCTACTGTGTGTATTTCAGTGTGTCTTTTGTAGGTGTGTGTGTGTGTGTGATTGCTGACACCTGCTTGTGCATGTGCTGACCCCAGCTCATCTTTCTCCTTGTGTGTGTGTGTGTGTGTTCCCTGACAGGTGTCCAGGATGAGCTGGATCGGAGCCTGCTGACTCCCCTCCGGAGGAGCGTGGGCCTCTGCCCAGCAGATAGCCCCCACGGGGCCCTGACGCAGCGTCCCATCCACCACCCGCCTCAACCCTCCACCCCACGCTGTCCCACCGCACCAACCCAACATGCTGATCAAGGAGTACCGAATCCCCATGCCCCTCAGCGTGGAGGAGTACCGCATCGCTCAGCTCTACATGATTCAGGTGGGCTCAGCACCGTTTGTGTGTGTGTGTGTGTGTGTGTGTGTGTGTGTGTGTGTGTGTGTGTTTTGTGTTTGTGTGCGTGCATGCACACGCACAGAGGACCATAGGGAGGCGCAGAGCAGTTCTGGCAGGGTGAAAGTGGTGTTAATGTGAGGCATGAATGTAATTCAGATTGGCTTTTTCCAGGGACCTCCAGTCGATTGGAGGACGGGGTGGGTGGGAGGAGATGGTTCAAACATTGCATTAGCGCATTAGCTGTGTACGAAGGTAATACATATGCCTGACTAACATTTTCACTTCATGACTCGGTGCAAGTACACTGAGTTTTGCTGTGTGCATGTTTATAGTATGTACATGTATGTCTACTTCAACTTTTTCAACTTTATTATTATTTCCTCGAAAAGGAAATTTGGTTTGCAGCAGGTATCAGGACAGCACATAAAAGGACAAAACAGGACAGCATCAACAACAAATTTGCACAACACAGACAATGGAATCTACTGCTTACCTACTTACTGTTTACATACTGTCCTGAACCAGAACACAGAGCAAATTAAATAATAAGAAGAACATGTGGGTAAACAGGCAGGTAAATCTAGGACTCAAGAAAGCACAAGAATATTTCCTGAAATATAGGGTAATTGTATCTAGATAGATAGATAGATAGATAAATACTTAAATATTATCCCGTATAAAATTCTGGTGTCCTTAACTTTCAACAACATGGCATACACATGATGTACATACATTATAAAAATACAAATAAAAATCTTGTTATGTGTGCCATTTAGGATACTAAGTTGTTTAGTGTGGAAGCAGTGTAGAATGTGCAGGGGGATGCTATGCTAACCCTAGCGCAAAAGTGTCAGTGCAAATACATTTCCAATGCAGATTCTGTTCCAGGCAGAGTGTAAGTAGGGTACATATTAGAAAACACAGCAATATAAAAAAACTATATAAGCAGTTAAAAGAGCAGTGCAAATGCTTAGTCTAGTCCTTGATATAAACAAGTAAAGACTGAAAAAGATGTTGTACTAGAATGGGGTGGAGGTCTGTGCAATGGGCTAATATAGCCAGTAAGTCCAGTCCAGTCCAGTCTTGGCTTGGCTTGGGTAGGGTAAGTAAGTACTTAAATGTTTTTTTTTAATTTTGGATCAAAGGTTGGGTAAGCATTGCTGAACATTGTTGCTACTTTGTTTGTAGTTCACAGAGCCAGCTAGATTGTGAGGAGATGTGGGCTGAATATTAACTAGAGTATCATTTAGTAAAGTATGAAGCATGGATTCGTTTACCTTCAAGTGGGAGGGCTTGTTTATTGTTGTCAGCTGTGCGTGTATGTTTTGAAATAGTTTTGTCTTTCTGAATGTACCCTGTGCTCTTAGAGTGTTTTCACATATAGTCATATATAACCCAAACAAAAAGAACTCAGTTCTGTTTGTGTTCACATTGTCTATTTATCTGAAAGAGGACCCAGGCCTCTCTGGTCGGCTTCAACTCTAATGAGGCCTCACACCATGTGTTCTTCTGGAGGTCTCAGACCTCTTACTAGTGCTTTGGATTATGGGGTTGTAGTTGCACTGGGCCGTATGTTTTCATCAGGCTCTCCATTGCCAGGTTCATAATTATGATAAAGATAATAATGTTTTCATAAAAACAGTTCTTTTGGGCATTTCCAGCATTATAGATGTGACAGGACAATATCATTATTTTTATGACCTGTAGGCTACAGCTGAGTAGGCCTACAGCAAATTCTCAAATTTAATATATTAAATCAGAAAAATTAAATTTTTGAGTTTTTTGCATTAAATTGTGCATTAAAATTGATTTCCAGGATTCTGACTGGATCTGATCTGAACATCTGTCACTCAACACAGGCCTAATACTAAATCACACCAGCTCCCACTGTGTTTGGTCTAACCCACCTGTTTAAGCACTACACAAGCTAAAGTAATTCGTAGTTGCTCTTGTCCTAAATGATGGCGGCGACTGTGTTTCAGTTTTCTGCGCTGTGCTTCTTGTCACATGCATGTAGAGAGTTCAACAGATGCATACTGAAAAATAGTGAGCTATTCTGTCACTTTATGTGGTAGATACTCGTTAAATTAAACACGTCACGAAGAACACATTTGTCTGTATGTTTCAAGTCTGAATCATGTTTTATTATCAACTACTCGTGATATAGTATTGGTTTGAATGTAAAGGAGCAGGCAATGCCACAATGGCAAGCCTAGAAGAATAAAATAAAATGCAAAAAAGGTGAACTGAACCCAGAGTGTTTTATGTTCACAATGCGCTGCTTAAGTGAACCGTACCACTGACTCTTTAGCGAACTACTGAGACCACCTCTGAAGATGGTCTATGTACGGTTTGTTTTAAAGGGGTCTGGGTGCGGTTGGAGTGTTCACATATGTGCAAAAGACGCTGAGTCATCGGTCTGAGTTTGTTTTGAGGGCTGAAAGGTTCCAAGTATGAAAACACCCTTAGACTTGTGGTTTTGTGGAGGACATGTGTTAATTACAGTATTTTAAATGTCAGTGTTTGTCTCTGGAGTCCAGAGCACAAGCTGTGCTTTGATTAGGTTCGACTGAAGCACAAAAGATTTAACTGGATTACTAAAAATGCTTCCAAATTGTGCAAATCAGTGAGAAAGTCAGCAAATAATATTCTTAAAAGCCATTGCAGTACTGTATTGCTCTTTTGGTATGGCATTTTGCTGTATTTTAGTAAGATTCAAGGCAAGATAAAAACCAAAGCTGCTTGTTTGTACTTTAGCAAGTCTGATGATCTCATACAGACAAAATGGGCTTTCATGTAACTTTAATGAAGTGGAACTACCAAGGCAAAATGCCCGTTTCCCATCCCTGCTTCCTCTCCCCCAGATGGGCTTATTTACCCCGAGGGGGAGCCTCTCACCGTCCACATTCATAAAAACCCACCACAATTATTATGCCACTAATTGCTGTGGGACTCCTCACTAGGTCCCCTGCCACTGCATAAGCCCAGAACGACTTTGAGAAAAACATAACACAATGTCAGGGTTTCCAGAACCAGTTGGGGATGCACAGTATATTTTCACTATGTTAGAAGTGACTTTGTGGGCGTTTTGGATTCAGGTGGTTGATTTAAATTGGATACACACTGGTTTTTAGTTAAAAATCCTCCGTCGCATAGACATGATGTATTCATGTGCCGTGGGTTACATAATGAGAACTGCAGGTCAGGGGCCATTAAGTCAACTGTCACAGAGACATGCTGGAAGCCTCCTCTGGCCATAGCGTTGCTGTTATGGCCGTGTCCTCATGCAGTGGCAGATAGATGGTGCATGTGGCCTTGCCGGTACAACAGCGTGCGTAGGAGGAGAGAGAGAGAGAGGGCTGGGTTACAGGAAGCTGACTAGTCTCGGGGGGATCTGGGTTATCAATTACATTTGTGTGATTCTGTCGAGCAGTGGAGTGCTCTAGTTGAACTTGACCCAATGATGATGATGAGGATGATAATAGTCGCATGTCACTGGAGTGCTCGTGGGTGGTGTCTCTGTGTGTGTGTGTGTGTGTGTGAGCGAGCTTGTGAAACCTCTTGTGTGTTTGTGTGCGTGTGAGAATAGGTAGTGAAATATGACTGGTATGCGTGTTTGTTGGTGTCTCTCTTGAAAGCGGTAGTAATATCAGTGATGTGTGTGTTTCTCTGTCTGTGCAGAGAGAAGCAGTGGAATCTGTGTGTGCGTGCGTGCGTGCGTGTGTGTGTGTGTGTGTCAGTGTGTCAGCATAGCACTCTGAGGCAGTGAGCCGAGTTTCAGCCTCAGCCTCGACGCTGCAGGATTGCCTCTCTGTTTCATCCGCACCGCGTCACAGCTCAGCTCCCGCTGCCATGGTGACGGGTGACATCAGCAACAGCAGCAGTGGCGGCAGCAGCAGCGGTGTCGGCGGCATGGCAGCGAGCGAGTGAGCGGCCGGCCGCAGTCATTTGTTTGTGGCGCAGACAGAGAGACGGAGGGAAAGGTCAGGACGAGACAGGCCTGTTGCTACGGCGACGCAACTCTGCTGATTCGGTTATACAGTTTTTTCCAGTGTGCAGGGTCTCATGGGGGAGGGGGTGTGACGTGATGGAGGAAGGGGTATAGTGTGTGTGTGTGTGTGTGTGTGTGTGTGTGTGTGTGTGTGTGTGTGTGTGTGCATGCCGGGGTGTGGCAGTGATGAGCCAGGGGCTTTCATTCAGACCTCTGCAGACAGAGACCTGAGTTTAGTCAGCATAACTGAGCCTCCCTCATCCTCTCCCCATCTACTCTCCTTCCCTGTTCTCCTTCTCTCCTCTTTTCCTCCTCTCTTGTTTCTCTCTTTTCCTCTTCCTCTCTCTCTATTCCTCCATTCTCTTCTTTTCTGCTAGGGCTGCTCCTTTCTTTTCTCTATTTCACCATTTCCTCTCCTTCTTCTCCTGTCTTTTCTTCTCTCATTCCACTTTCTCTTTTTCAGTCACATCTCTTTCATTCGTTCTTTCCCTCCTTCATCCCTTCCTTCCTTCCGTCTTTCCTTTCCCTCTCGCCCTCCCTCCATCAGAGAGGGTTGCTGATGGGCTTTTGGCCAGGCACGCCTCCAAAGTGCTGTCATCAGAGAGAGGGAGAGAAGAAATGCCAGGAGTTCATGAGATCAAACAGCTCATTTTCAAAATGGATTCAATTTTTATTATTACTATTTTTTTACCCCATCATATGGATGAAAGTAATGTGCTTTCAGTGAGCTCAGCTTTTTAGGAGGAATGTGTCGTCATGACTACCCCCCTCCCTTCCCCTGACTGCCTCAGTTTAATTCAGTTAAAGCCTGTCCAGTCAACTTCAATTCATTCGTATTTGTTTAGCAGTAAACAAATAGACATACCAATAGACTTTTTTGCCAAAGAACTGGAGTTTATGTCAAAAAAATGGAAAACAAAGGGAGAGAGAGAGAGAAGAGAAGAGAAGAGCAAGATTAAGGGAATTACGCAAAGCCCAAACATGGCGGATCAATAGCAATCCAATCATGCCTTCTCCAGTAAGTGATGTGAGGGCCAAACAAGCCGTAGAGGCAGGCAATCAACGTGCCCCAAAAACAGAAACTACCAAAGAAGCACAAACCAAGCGTGGGCGTATAATTCAGGAAACTGTGGCGTGCTCCGAAGACTGTGAGGATGACGGGCTGCTCTCACTTCCATATGCAGCTAAAAGTACTTTGTGTACGAAACCTATTCCCAATATAGCCTGTGCAGGAGTAAACTTCCCTAAGTGTTTTCCACACAGCAGTGCTTAGGTACTGTAAGTGCACAATGTGCAGTGTTGGGTCTTGGCTTACCAGACAAACACACACACAGACACAAACACATAGATGATAAATGTCTAAAAACTCAACTCTGGTTCCTGTGTAGTCAATGAGGTTGGTAGTTTTGCTTTATAGAAAATATTCCTGTGAGGTACCATTAATGTAATAATTGACAAATATGGCATACTCCTATTACACTGGAGTGTAACATTGTGATCATATAATTTTTTAATCTCCTCCATTGAGGCTAGATTTCTGTCTGTAAGCTGGATTGCACAGAATTTACCAGCTTGACTCATGAACCCTAGTGGAACAGTTTTGGATGAGCTAAGGACGAGCCCATTATCTTTTGGATCCGACTCAAGGGGCATGGCAAGCAATTTAGTTCGACTTTTTTCCCCTATCACTTTAAGACAGCATTTGGCTTTGGCCAAGGTCTGCACTCTCTGGGCCCCTAATAACTACTTTTATCCCTCCTGTAAGGATGAGTGATGGTATACCAGGTTTACTCACCAAATAGCAGTTGGGTTGTTGGTGCTTAGGTGCAGAGATGGTTGTTTGTAACTAAGCCTTCTGAAGGCCTTTGTTTCTCATTTGTTTGGTGAGTCATAGGCTCCCTCACAGGAGTCTCTTTGCTAAAGCTAAGGCTGCTATGTTAGTAATTAATTGGGAAGGCACATTATTTGCATGGATGGACTTTGAAGAGATAATTTGGGTAAAAAGGCTCTGTGTTAATGAAAGATGGCGGCTTACTCAGTGGCTTGGAATACAGGAGCTTATTGCTTCCTCTCTGCGTAGTCGGGTTTTATTAAGCGCCGCCGTTTTGCCATGAGTGACGTTTTTCTCTGCTTTAAGGGTGTTGTGGCCCATTCATAATCAGAAGGGAGCTCTTGTTGCTTCTTATTCCCTTGTACTTCAAGGCCTAAGTACGCTCAAAGAAAAGTTAATTGATGAAAGCTACTTTGCTGTTAGAAGTGCACTCTTGTCAGACCACTGTGTGGGTGAGGTCGTTATTGTTTTCTGTTTGGGGCAACCTCACTTTAGAGGTTAATCGTTTTCTCTTGTGATGTGTTTGTGTGTGATGCTTTTGCTAGTGATTGAGTCAGCAGAATGTGTCAGCGCCCGCAAGCTATTCTGACATTGGAGAGTTGGAGAGTTTCTGGCATTAGTTGTTTAGGATGGCGTCGGTGTCTGTGAAGTTGACGTGAAATTGAGTTGAAGAGCTGAAATACTGATAGATATGGAATTGTATGTATACTGTATGTGTGAGTATGTTCACATACTGTATGTTTTGTGTCTGCATGCAGATGTATTTGTGTGCATGTTGGTGTGTGTGTGTGTGTGTGTGGGCAGGCCTAAGTGCTGAAAGCAGGCGGGCGGTGTCTGCTCCTTAATGAAAAGATGGAGTCTTAATGGAGCCTGTGATTTGTCAGCCAGCACAGACACACACAAACACACACACACAGAGAGCCCAGGCCTCAACAGAACTCCTCCTGGTGGCCAAACTCCTCAGACTGCCATTGCTCTTGTGACCCTCCTCATTAAAAGGATACCAAAAAATCCTTACTGGACTGTGTAATGCAACGCAGACACATATAGACCTCTGAATGGGAGATGGTTTACAGAAGCACAGTCTCCTGGCGAGTAAAGAGGAAAAAGGAAAAATTTACCTTTAACAGGATTCATAGTTCTTCTTATGGTACTATCTTGTCTGTATAGGGCTGACATGCACAGTTTGTGCAATTGTAACACATAGAAAGACATAGGAATACACAAATACCAACCTGGAGACAGTGAGCCGTGATGCCATGGAGCCTTGTGTTCACCCTCTTTTTTTTTTTACGTCACAGCCCAAGTGAATCTTGGCACACTTGCGAAAATGAAAACATTGTCCTGAGACAATGGCTGAGAGGCTTTTTTTGTTTTTGGTAAATCATTGGTATGAAAGCCACAGACTAGACTATTGCCCCAGAGATATCTTAATGGCCTGTTGAAAAGATCTGCAGTGTACTGTGTAGGGTCCCACAAAAGGCTTGTATTTGTGATATCTGTTTTCATAGTTTGCCCATTAAGAGAGTGATTGTACTGTTAGCTAGAAGGGCTCCTTCCAACAACTCCCAGCCTTTCCTTTCTGGCTGTGTGCCCACCTTCTGTAGGCTACTAAAGACATGATCTGATGTCCCGCTGGGCTGTCTGCTTTTGATCACCACCTGCCGAAGACTTAATGCATTAAATCATGCTTTAGTACTGTTTCAGCTAATGGATCATCACATGGATCAACAAAAGTCATGGAATAAGAACAGTTTTCAGAATGGTCTGATGGCTCAAGCAAAAATAAAAATACATATCTCTAAATTATGTCAAATGTATTTACAAATGACTCAGTCAGAGTGATATTTATTGTGCTTCTACTTGTGCAATAGATATCTCCCTAGGCCACATGTTGGCCATCTTGTAGTACATATTAGACTATGGGCTAACAGGCCAGCCTGCTGTCTTTACTTTACTCTTTACTTTAGTCCTTTAGTCCTTTAGTCTTTAGTCCACAGCTCAGTTGAAAACCTCTGGGACTGCAGAGTGAGCATCTTGTCTCTTGGCCCTTGTTGCACTGCAGTGGGGTATTAACACTGTCTCTCTACTGTATAAATCACCTGTGTGCTGTTCTATGAGGAGTAAAACAGCCACAGTCCAAACTTGCACATACACTGTATGTGACTGACTGAAGCTTAATGGGTAATAATTTGTCCACACCTTTTCCCATCCTACATGGCTTTACATCGTCAATAAATCTCACCTCTCTCCTTCTGTCTTTCTTTCTCTCTTTCTCTCTCCTGCTCTGTTTCCCCTCACTCTGTCTCTATCTGTTTTTTCTTACTCCATGTCTATCACTACATTCTCTGTTTCTACCTTTCTCACGCTTTCTGTTTCTTGAGCTTTTTGTGCCCGTCTTCCTCTTTTTCTCTCTTTCCCTCTCAATTTCACTCACTTTCTCATTTCACTCTCTTTCTCTCACTCCATCCTAACCCTCTCTCCCTCCGTCTTCCCCACCTGCAGAAAAAGAGTCGAGAGGAGAGCTGTGGCGAGGGCAGTGGGGTGGAGATCCTTGAGAACCGGCCGTACTCAGATGGCCCCGGCGGTGAGGGCCAGTACACGCACAAGGTGTACCACATCGGCCAGCACATACCCGGCTGGTTCCGCTCCATTCTGCCCAAGGCCGCGCTGCGCGTCGAGGAGGAGTCCTGGAACGCCTACCCGTACACACGCACACGGTAAGATCCAATACACGCACACACACACACACACACACACACACACAGACTTCTTGTACATACTTTGAGCCTGAAAGTGTAAGTAAAATTACTCTATGCACTCACTCTTTCATCCTGCATCTCCGAGAAGAAATACTGTTAGACATTTAATTTCCTGTCCTCTTACTTTAAACTCTATGGGCTGGGTTCCCAAATATGGATTAAATCTAATCCTAGACTAAATGCTTTTTTCTTTTTCGGTTAAGATTTTAATTGAAGGGTTCTTTTGGGGGGTTTTAGATTTTAATCCATGTATGGGAAACCTGCCCAAAGCCACTCAGTCAGTCAGGGGCTGTCACACTGCTATAATGGTCCCCACCCTTGTCAATTATTTCACAGCTACACATGTCCTTTTGTGGAGAAGTTCTCCATTGACATTGAGACGTACTACAAGCCGGACACTGGGACCAAAGAGGATGTCTTTAACCTGTCCTCGTCAGAGAAGCGTGAGAGAACCGTAGGTACGGAAGACCCCAGTTACCTGCTGAGAGACGCAGAGTAGACCAGATGAAGCAACTTTGCAGCTTTTTTATGTCCTCTGTGTGAGCCGTATGTGGGCATCCCAAACATGCATCAGTATTTTGTGTGTGTGTGTGTGGGTGGGGGGGGGGGGGGGCATGCCTCTTTGTCTTGCATAACTGTGTTTGGCTGGTATGTGTATGTATCCTACAATTATGCATGTCTGTCTGTATTCATGTGTGTGTGGATGCGTGTGGATGCTCCTGTTGGAGAGTAATAGTGGCTCTTGATCCTGCAGGCAAGCAGCTCCTGCTGCTGTGGCTGCCGCTCCTGCAACACTTAAGATGCAGACAGCGTCCAGTGAGCCCGTTGTTGTGTTGTTCCACAGCGTGAGAGCGCACCGATGCACCCTGGGATAATGCTGTCTGCTGTCTGCACTGGGCTGTGCTGGGCTGGGCTGGGCTGGGCTGGACTGAACTGAGCTCAGCTCCTGAGGGGGTGGGGTGGTGGGGGAGTGTCCCGGTCACCCTGTTACATAACAGCCCTGACTCATGAGTGCACCCGGGCGCCCCTTAGTGGCCACCTGCAGTACTGCTCCGCTAGCTGGTCCATTGTCATGAAAGTCCAAACAGCAGGGGACTGAGGCAGATTAATGTAAGCCTGTTGACAGGCACTTGTCCAGTGTGTTAGTTGTTCAGATAAACAATCAAGTGTTTTTATGCTTGTTGTTTTTTTTTTTTGCTTGTAAGTAGTTTTTTGTGGTCACAGATGGCCAGGGGAGAGAAGAGGTTTTAAGATTTATGTTTTGAATATAGATGACCTGCTATGCTTTTTGTTCTCTGTAGCAGAGTACATTCACATTATTTTTTTTTATTCAGTCCATCAACAGGAACAACATTTTCCAGTATAGCAAGACTTAAGATATTCTCATATCAGCATTTTATTTGTCAGTATAAAGAGCAATTGTGGCCAGGTTTGTTTCAACATTTGAAATTGTGCTCAATCTCAGTGTGTCGTTGGTCATTGGTCTCAACTTGACTTTGGTCTTTCCGATCTGGCCATTTGTGACCCTCTTTTCCTTCTACTGGTATTGAACGTGTGTGTGTGTCTGTGTGTGTTCCTGTGTGTTCCCCTCAGACCCCATTGACATTGTGAAAGACTTCATTGCCCCCCATGAGTACCTGGTGGAGGAGGACCCCAGGTTGTACAAGTCGGAGAAGACCTTGCGGGGGCCGCTGACAGACGACTGGATCCTGCAGATCGAAGAAAACCCGGGCAAGAGTCCCGTCATGTGCGCCTACAAGTTGTGCAAGGTGGAGTTCCGCTACTGGGGCATGCAGTCCAAGATTGAGCGCTTCATCCACGATGTGGGTATGTACCTGTGGGAAGTACCGGACATGTCCCATTGGCCTGGTGTGTGTGTGTGTGTGTGTGTGTGTGTGTGTGTGTGTGTGTGTGTGTGTGTGTTTGTGTGTAAGCGTGTGTGTCCGTGTAAGAGAGAGAGTATGTGTGCCTATGTGTGTATGCGTGCGTGTGAGAGAGAGCGTGTGTGCATGTGTTTATGTGTTTTTTTCAGTATCTGGCAAGTGCGTTAATCATTAAACTGGCCTTAATGAAAGCACTGTGTTGTCCATTACAGAACACACAACACACACACACACACACACACACAGACACACACATGTGCACATGCACATACATAGAAGCCATATTTTCACTGGAGCTTTCCTGTACTTAAACCCAGCCATTTGTGCACAGCTGTCATTGACAGTTGTGGCTTACTGCAGACATTAGAGAAACAGGTGGAGGCAGGCTGGGGTGTTTACGCTGTTGTTCACCAGGCTTTGTGAGCCTGATGTAATGCACTGATAGCAGTGTTTGTTGATGGGGCATCCTGGGAGAAATGGGTCATCTCTAAGCAGTCATCAGCAGAGTTGGCTCCTGTTGATTTGAGGGCTGCTGTGAACGTCTGTGTGGCCCTTTTCCATCTAATTTTAATTGCAAATAAAATTCTGTTTTACTTGTAATTCATGTTGTTTATTTGCTTCACTCCCAGTCAAAGCTTGTCTGCTTTATTTATTTAGGGTTTAAAATACTCACAAAAATTGCTTGTGTTATTGGTTGGGGACTTCCTAATACCCAAGTGAAATAGAGTTGGGTGTTTAGTGTGAGGGTCTCTGAGGTTCGTTACAACCATTAATTATTCTCATCAGTCAGCTAATAAGCAGACCCTTGAGACACGTCACTGGGGCAGAAGGTACATGGCAGTCCCACTGGGCTGGAGCAGAACAGCTGGGAGATCCACAGGAAGATGACAACATGACAGTGCCTTTCAGTCTTAAGGGGTGCAAATATGTGTGTGTGCGTGTGTGTGTGTACGTGCGCGCATACATGTGTGTGTGCTTGATTGTAATAGGCAGTCCCTCTGAGCTCCATCAGATCATCTGGGGGATTCATAGGAGGATGACAACATGACAACAACCTTCACATTTAAGGGTTTTCTATTAGTGTGTGTGTGTGTGTGCGCGCCTGTGTATTTGTGTGTGTGTGAGGCAGTGTAGGTGGAAGATGATGGGGAAATATTAATGCTGTGTTGCTCCATTGAGACATCTCTTCTGCCACTGGCATACTTGGACACCTTCACTTACACACACTTACAAACACACACACACACTCATAAACAGACCAGATCAAAAACACACATACAGATACATTATTCATACATAATCATTCATTACCTACCTAAATGCATACGGCGGAGAGGGCATTATGTGTGAATGGCCATGGCATGCATATATGAATGCACAGGGTCTGTGTAGGTACAGCACCTTTTACTATAATATTGTTTTTTTCACAGCAAGGAAAACATTGTGGTAATATGTCTGTCCCTTAATTAGTGGTAATTAGTCCCTTGGGCAGTTCCATGGCTCAAGGGGCCAACCCAACTGCCAGGGGTCATGCAGGAAAAAGTACAATCAGTAGTTACCACGATAGACTGCAGTTTCTCAATGGTTTTCCAAAATTTTGTCCCACAACATTATATGGTAGTCAAGCCATAGATGGTTGTGGAAAGTTGTGGCTGGACAGTGTAATAGCAGTCAAACATAATGTTTAAAGTCAAGGAGTGAGATCGATCATGAGGGTAACATTGGGAGGGTCCATTTTGAGAGTGCCATTGTGAGGAGGGGTCAGTTGATGGGCCTCCCATGAAGTTGGTCATAGTCCACTTGGGGAGTTATTATGTGTTATTTGTATGTTTTTAGTGCGTTTTGCATTATGAAATATGTAAAATTTCTGTTTTGTTTAAATTAGTTTGTGTGTGCGTGTGTGTGTGTGTCTTTCAGGCCTGCGTAAGGTGATGGTGCGTGCCCACCGGCAGGCGTGGTGCTGGCAGGACGAGTGGTATGGCCTGACCATCGAGGACATCCGGCAGCTGGAGCTGGAGACGCAGGTGGCATTGGCGGCCAAGATGGCCCAGTACAGCTGCAATGAAGAGGGGGGAGCGGAGACTAAGGTCGCACCCTCGACCCCCGATCAGCAACCCGAAGACAAACAGCCGGTCAGCACAGCAGAGGTCGAGGAGTCGGGGCGGAGCTCAGTGGACACACTGCAGGCCAAAGGGGAGCTGACCAAACAATGGTCTACCTCCTCACGGTCCTCAAGGTCCTCAAAGAGGGGGGGTGAGTGGAGCCCACCTCTCTACTACACTATCAGCACCCTCACTGTGCACTTATGGTGGAGCAGGGGACGTGTCGCCACCTCATACTTGTTGAACTAAATGTTGAACGTGCTGTTGCCCATTTGTGTCACATTGGTTAAAATAGCCTTTACCCTACACCACATCATCCTTTGTACCTCATCTTACACAATATGAGTGTTTAAGCCAGGATAGTGTCAGTTAGAAATTGGTCTGTTAGGCTGAAGCAGAGTCTGATTCAGCTGCCTCATTACTTAAAATCAGTAAATCCCAGTTACCGATTTTGAAAGTAGTTCAAATTAAGCGCTGTCAATTAAAGTAAGTGTATAATGATGAACTTGGCAATCCCTCATGTCCGAGGCACCACACTCTCTCAGCTCATTTTCAGCTGACTGTTAAAAGCAATTGAAGTGAAAGGAAATGGAGAACAAGAGGAAAAGGAAATGATGTTGAATTACTTCAGCGTTTTGTAATTCAAAATCGACACACTTGAGTTTAGTGTACCAGAGACAGAGCAGACTGAAATATTGACAGATGCTGCTGCCAAAATCCATATCCAATTTTCATGGCTATTCATCACTAGAAGACAGGCTTCCAACACTAGTTGCATTTCAATGCCAAAGCTAATAAATTTGCATTTCAGAGTTTTCAAATCACAAATTGATATATTAGAATAATACAGCGTGCAGCACTTTGTTGCTTCTGGAACTTGAAACATTGACTTCCTCTCTGTTTTGGCATCCACACTTAAAACTTACACTATTGCGCTGAGATTTTTTTTTTCATCTGAATAAACTTCATGCTGTCAGTATTACAATTTACACTGCTGTTTTTCTCTACATGTCGTCTGCCTCCTCCTCTTCTTCTTTCTTTCACCTCTTCTCTTTTTCCCCTTTTCCTTCTCTTTGTCCCCCATGTCACCTATCTGCTCATGCACCTCTGCAGCAGGCAGCCCATCTCGCCACAGTCTTTCAGAGTGGCGCATGCAGAGTATAGCACGAGACTCAGATGACAGCACAGACGACGAGTTCTTTGATGCCCATGGTAAAGTGTTGAAAATTTTAATTTGCTATAAACACTATGCAACACATATCAGATAATCTGACAACCTTTTATGTAAAATGGCATGACAATAAAACAGATTGGCCAAGAGAGAAGCCTGTATAATGCACAGGCGTAGGGTGCTTTTGTGACTGATGCACAATGACAGTGCAGTCTGACTCGCTCGAGCACATAGTTTGTTTTTCCCACACACCCAAGATGAATTAAGCAAATCCAACTTATTTTAATGTTGCACTGGACCATTGATATTTTTTTCCCATAGTCAAAATGCCATGTTGTTCTGGGAACACACCAAAACCAAAGTGCACTAGGTGCATCTGACTACGGAAATGGAGCCCAGGTTGTTAATTAGTTTGTTATTTAGTTAGTGTTACTTCAAGAGATATTTGTCGAATTGTGTTATTCTGTTCCTCATTGACTATATATCTGTGCTTTGCCATTGCGGGCGACTGAGTATAATGGCATGAGTAGAGCTGGTGTGCTACCAGGCCTGAATTGCTATTTCCTTCTCTCTTTCTCTCTGCCTTTCCAGAGGACTTCTCTGACAATGAGGAGATTTTTGATAAGGAAATCACCAAATGGAGCTCCAATGATCTGATGGATAAGATCGAGACAACGGATGCTGATGAATCACAAGGTAGGCCTCAGTCTAGAACAGAAAGTGCTTAACAATGTCCCTTTGCTGTTCAATAACAGTTACAATATAAAACCGTCTCTTGGGACTTATTGCTTGAAACATACTGTAAGATTCAGGTGGGTCATTGCACACAGTACTTGACATTGGGTCATTGGGCCATTAGGTACTTGAACTTGACCTTATCCCTGTCCCATCCATGTGAGTATGTTCCAGTTAACCCTTGGAGTGTAGCTGAACAAGGCTAGATGTTCTTTACCACTACAGTTTCTATTAATAGCCTTTCCTTTCTTGCCCTGTAGGTGACTTGTATCCAGAATCTGGGGGTGATTTTGTTGAGCCACCTAGTGTGGAAAGGGTCACTGAGGTTTGTATTACTTCCATGTCAGCAGACTCACAATTGATGCATGATTCATGAACAATCATGATCATTTTTTAAATTTCTTATATTCAGTGCCATCATGTTTTCATGTGTTTATGCCTAGTTGTCCTACACCACCTGAACATGTAAACTGTTTAATCTGCCATGTCATGAAACTTTGTTTCATTTTCATTTTCATGTACTCTTTTGAAAAAAAAAAGGATTTGCATCTAAGCCTAACCCATGTTATTTTGTTATGTTATATCACAAGGTCTTAAACATCAACTTAAAACAAAAATATATAAAAATCAGTATGAAATAGAACAGTGCAATTAAATACAAGTACGTAAGGCCCTGAAACAGCATGTGAAGGGATAAGTATATTTAAGGCCAAATAAGATCAGAGGAAGCCCTCTGTTTCAAGGTCACCCAAAGGTCATGTTCTCATGATCCATGAGGGAGTCTGGAGTTTCCTCAGAGACTAGAACGGAGGAAGAACACCCGAGTCTCATAGAGCTGGACTGGAGACCCTCCTGAGTGCTTGTTATGTTCTCATGCTCAGACGCTGCGGCCGGCCAAGCACTCTAAACACCACAGACACCACAAACACCATCACCACAAACATCACAAATGCTCCAAACGCTCCTTCAAGGTCAAAGGTCACAGGCCTCCAGCTGTGAGTAACCACACAGAGCCAAGTCTGTCTTGGGCCTGTGTCCAGTAGTCACAGCCAACTCTTTGTAGACTCTCCAACTGGCGTGTCGGTAGTTTGACAGATACAGCATGTGAATGTATTAGTGTGTGCACTTGTGGTGTTTTAGTCTCCACAGTAGTGGTGTATCTGACATTTTGTAGGTTAGGCTGCCCCCTTAGGTTTGTTTCTCTGATCAGAAGTGTTGCATGTTTGTATGTTTAGATATTTGAAAGTGACGGCAAAGTTATGCTAGCCAGACTCTGAGCTTCATAACTTTCTCTTTCTCATAACCGATATGTCTTACTGACTTTGCTATTGGAATTATCAGGTCATATAGTGCTTAATAATTTCGACAACACAAAACGACAAATGAAAAAAATCTAAGAAAGAAAATGAAATAACTGATGCAATAGAAACTTTCAAATATGAAGAATAGGACAGTTACTTATATATATAATTTAATCTAATAAAAATACATAATTAAAGAAAAGGAAAATAAATAAAGCATACAATAAGTAAAACAATTAATGAGTCCATGTGTTTATAATAATTCTAAGCAAAGGACTTGGTGTGGGCTGCTAGGTAGTCAACTGGTGAGAGGTGCATAGAAGGGAACTATCCATGGTGCTGAAGTGTCCTCTTGGCTCCAGTCAGGTGTGAAGGTTCATCTCAATTGTTTGACTCATCTTCAGTTTCCACTGATTGATATTGTATGGACATGCACTTTAGAAACTGTGCATTAGCAGGCTAGACCATGTTCCCATGGTGCTTTCACTCTGTTTGTCCCTAGGCTCATTGTCTGGTGGTGTAGCACCGCATAGAATTCTCCATAAGCTGGCAGAAGAATCCTTCCAGTCTTTCCATGTATAGGAAAGCTACAATTGCAATATGTGTCATTTATCACTGTTGCACTACGCACAAATATGCAGTATCAGAATTTAAATATAATAATATAGCGAGTTTTATATTTTTGATTTGATACTACATTACATTACATTCATTGGTATCAGTAATGCTGTGTAGTTCATCTCCCTTTTGCCTCTCTTCAGTGTTGGATGGAGTTTTTCTCTTCACCGTACGTTTCCTTACATTTTTGTGTTTTGTACAAATCCATCCAGGCCCAAATCCTTCCCTGAACTACTTCTTCTATTTCTCAATCACAGCCTAGTACAGTCTCAACTAGTGAAAATCTCTTTCTGTCTGTATTAACTTCTTTCTCTCTCTCCCTCCTTTTCAGGATGGATCTTCCCAACAGTGCTTGCAGCCCTCGAAGATCCACGTGCTTGTTTTGGTCCTCCACGGTGGGAACATCCTGGACACTGGGGCCGGTGACCAGACCAGCAAGCAGGGCGACTTGAACACACTGAGTACGGCGTTCGAGACAGTGACGCGGGTGCACTACCCAGCCGCACTTGGCCGCATCGCCCTGCGTCTGGTCCCCTGTCCGCCCGTCTGCGCTGAGGCCTTTTCTCTTGTCTCCCAGTAAGTGTCTCACGCCTTACATCCAGTTTTTCCTTTAGCTTACCCACTACCAGTTGCTCTTGCTGTCACATACTGCACACACATACACATACACACACACATACACACACACACACACACTTACACAAACTCTCTCTCAATTTGATTTCTCTTTCTCTGTCTTAGTATCCCATAGTTACAGTTACAGAAACACACACTCAAAGAGAGAGAGAGACTCTGTTGCTCTGTTTCTCTCTGTTTCTGTCTCAGGGTCTTAAAATTGTCTTCACTTCATAATGTGCAGCACAGGTGAGTACTCAGCTGCTGCTGTTGTTTGTACAGTAAGACCCATATATCCCTGTCCTCTCCTTGCAGTCTGAGTCCATACAGCTATGACGAGGGCTGCCTGTCCAACAGCCAGGACCACATCCCTCTCGCTGCACTGCCTCTGCTGGCTACCTCCGCACCTCAGTACCAGGAGGCGGTCGCCATGGTGATCACAAGGGCCAACCAGGTGTACAGCGACTTCCTCAAGTCTGCTGAAGGAGCCTCCTTTTCTGGCCAGGTGAGTTCAGGTCCAAGTGCCACCCAGAGAATACTCTGGTACAGTGAACGACATCGGAGCAAAGAGAATGATACTCAAAAATGTGTTCATTTCTATTTTGTTCATTGCTAAGTTTACTGTTTCCATCGTCTTCAGAAAGTAATTGAAAACCTGGCAGAATCCACACACTGGTAGTACAAAACATACAGTGCATACATAAACTCACATAAACATACACACATACATGAGCTCCCATATACACACATTGGTGCTTCTGCTTTGTGAGTTTTGAAATGTGTGCTCCTCTGTGCTGTAGGTGTGTCTGATTGGAGACTGTGTAGGAGGGATCCTAGCGTTTGACGCTCTGTGTAGCAGCAACCTGAGTGTCTGTGAGAGCCAGAGCAGCAGCAGGAGAACCAGTATTGTCAGCGTGCAGGTGAGTACTTCAACACACACACACACACACACACACACACACACACTCAACTGTTTACACAACACCACATACATCACACATTCCTAATGCAGATATAAAAGCATGATAAACAAAATGCCTCAAAGTCAGTTGTTGGACTCCGACCCTTGACTCCTAAACATAGACCACCGTCAGTAGATAACAATCCCAGATGGACATACTCTAAACATACTGTACATTTGATTGTCTACATAAATTCTACACCAAGCTCATACACTCTATAACAGGTGACGGCAACCCCTGGCACGTATGCCACACAGAGGGATTCTCACTGGCACGCCAGCAATGGTGCTCAGCCCTTGTTTTTATACATTAGAGAAAGTTCGGCTGTATCATCTGCTGTTAAGGTAGCCTACATAGGGTGTATAGGGTGTGTCTTTTAGCCATACAGACGGCAATGCGTCCTCCTAGCATTTTTCCTATTTTTTCCATGAGTCTCAGTGCAGCAGTTGCACCGAAGATCGTTCATCAGGTTACACATTTTAATGAATGGAATTTAGAATGATTCATTTGGATTCCTTTATTTTTTGGATTTCCTTTATTTTCATGTTGGAAATGCAGCGCCATCATGTGTAGTTAAAAACTACTGGTCTGTTGATTGGCACACAAACGAATAAGACCGTTTCTTTTTGGAACAAAGGTGTCAAAAAGGTGGCTGACCCCTGCTCTATAATAGTATCATTCACTCTGCAGGACCATGACCTGCTGTCCCCGGCTCTCCTGGTGAATTCTGGAACTCTGGAGGGCAGTCGCCACCTGAGCCGCAGCAACATTGATATCCCGCGCTGCAGCGGAGCCGAGGAGCCACGGAAACAGTTGCCACGGAAACGCAGTGACTCCTCCACCTACGAGCTGGACACCATCAAACAGCACCAGGCCTTCCTCTCTAGGTCAGCTTACCACACTTACACATGCCCATGCACACATACCAAATAAGGCATATACTTCTCTGCCTTCCACTTCCATTGCCTCTGTCTGTTTGTTTATGTCTTTGTGCATGTGTGTGTGTGTGTGTGTGTAGTCTTCACTCCAGCGTGCTGCGTAACGACCCAGGCTCCCGGCGTTCAAGCAGCAGCACCATGCTGGAAGGCGGGGCTCTGGGCAAATTTGACTTTGAGGTGACGGACTTCTTCCTGTTTGGCTCCCCGCTGGGCCTGGTGCTGGCCCTCAGGAAGACCGTGGTCCCAACACTGGACGGTAGGCACACAAGGGCCACCGCTGACCTAACACACAGGGTTTAGGTTTTCGTTACATTAGACTATATTGGAATTATTACAGATCAATATTAATTCATTTGATTTACTCTGCCTGAAGAAGGTCTGATGCCTGAAAGATTGTAGATTTGAGTAAGAAAAAAACATTTTGCACAGAATTGCATGCAGATTTTTCTTCCTTCTTTTAGTTACCTACTAATTCTGCAACTTGACTCAGATTAGCGGAGATTTTTGCAAACACTGGCTGATTTAGTGAAATATGCAAATAAATTTTTATATACAATTATATACAATTTTTTATGTACAATTTTAGAGCATCCACACAAATACAGCATGGTGATGAAGTACAAAAACTGATTATATATTGTACTAACACCAGTTCTTTTTGGAGGCGCTGAGATTCTTAATTTGAGCCACTCTCTGCTGTCAGTTGAACTGTAATTAAGTCTTCTCAGATAATGGTGGTTGTTGTCTAACTTTAGTTCACCTCTGGGGGAGACTGTCTAATGATATTCATTAAAGCCTGTCTCAGTGGTTTTATACTTTTCTGACCTCTCCACACATCCGTCTGTTCTCTGCTGCAGTGGGCCATCTGCGCCCGGCCTGCCAGCAGGTGTACAACCTCTTCCACCCGGCCGACCCGTCAGCCTCACGCCTGGAGCCCCTGCTGGAGAAGCGCTTCCACGTGCTGCCGCCCTTCAGCGTGCCTCGCTACCAGCGCTTCCCCCTGGGGGATGGACACTCTGCCCTGCTGGGTGAGTCTGACCTCCAGTCTTATGCCCATCATGAAGGACCCACACACGCCGCCATGCCATTGTCCTCTACAAACTACAAAATGCACTAACCACCTTTTAACTTTTTAACTATTTTATTTACCATAATTTCCAGATTTATTAATCGAGGTTAGTACATTGATTTTGCAAAATGTCCTCATCTATGAGGTTAATTCATGGGTGAGGGCTATAGAGTTGCATTTATTTTCATCATTCTACTTGATCTGATCTGATTGTGATTCAATAGATAATGTTTAGTAAAATGAGGTTAATACATGGGTGAGGTTAATACATGGTTTTGTTTTTTTAGTTTGCCTAAAACACTGACCTGAGGTTTATACATGGTGCACCTTATATTTGGGAAGTTACTGTAAAAACATTTGAAATGTGTAGTTGTATTGCTTACTTTACTATCACATTTGTTGCTTTGATTTGCTTCTTTTTAGTAGATTAATTTTTTTTCATTTATTTTTACAAAACTCATCATCTGATCTTAGCACATACATGTACAGTGCTATTTCATTATCATCTCAATAGTAAACACATGCAATAGAGAGTGAGGGAAACATGGCTGTAATATTTATAGCTGTTATTCTGAAGTCAAATGAGGTCTCTACTATCAACATAACTAAGTGTGGAACTGGGTGAAATCTGTGAGTTCTATTTCATTTCTACTGACTGCCAGAGGCGGTGCTTTCAGCACCTGGATGTTCATCACTTTCACATGTCGAGTGTTTATACCAACAAAGTAGCTTGCAACAGGGGTGACGTACACCCGCTATGGTACTAGGGGTATGCTCACCCCGGAAGTGGTCTCTTATCATCTTCTCGTGCAACTGGTTTGTATGTTCGAGGTGTGAATTGTCTGAAGTCTCGAAAACCTTTTTTGGTGGGAGCTGCGATTTCTATCACCCTCCTGAGACTGCAATTCATCTAAAATTACTTTGTATCAAAAAATGTGTGTCAAGGTAAGTTAAGTTCCATTCTAATTTGGCGTTGTGAGTGTTTTCGCTCTGGTCGTGTTCCTACCGCTTCGCACGGGTGTGTGATCGGGTGCCGGTGCCTTAAGGCTTCGAAACAGAGTTTTGTCTGAGAGTTTTGTTCAGCATTATGACTGTGAGGGGGTCCCCGCTTACTGCTTTGGCCGTCTTGCATGGGCGTGTGTTTCTCGCCCTAAGGCGATCGGGTGCCGGTGGCTTACTGCTTTGAATGCGTGAGTGAAGTTTTGTTTCGAATTGCGGCTGTGAGTGATCCCCGTTAACTGCATTGACTATCCCGAATGGGTGTGTGTTTCGCGCCCTGCGGCTACCTGGTGTGGTTGACTTAGGCCTGCTGCTGCAGTGCCCACATTACTGTCACTGCACATTCTCACTACACATAAAATCCTCTGTCTTGTGAAAGTGGATCTAATGGTTCGATGGCCCCTTTTTCCAAGAGGGCCAAGACTTCTTGGCGTAGGGACAAAGCTTTGGCTGGGTCTGAAACAGTGGTCATCTTGACCCCACAAAACCCCGGTGGTCGGCACCTGAACTGGAGATTGTAGCCGTGTGACAGGGCGGAAATCACCCAAGCGTCTGATGTCAGCGCTACCCAGATGGTCTCATTGTGGAGCCTACACTAGCACTGGTCGTTCAGTCCCCCCTTGCATCAGAGACCACTCTACTTGGGGTATGGTGACATCCTGGGCAGCCTTGCGGGGTGTCCCACTTTCTGACATCTGTGTTGCGCCATCATGGGTCTTGACTTGCACATTTGCACTTAACATGGCCACTTATAACCCTCTGGCCACTGCCATCCTTTCAAGCCACTCATAGGGTTGGTAGGTCTTCCTCGTGACCCTATTGGTATATGTCATCTGGGTGTTAAAAGCACCGCCTCTGGCAGTCAGTAGAAATGAAATAGAATGATGGTTACGTAACCGTGGAATGCGGACGAGAAGACTGCTAAGAGACCACTTCCAGGGCGAGTACCATAGCAGGTGTACGTCACCCCTGTCGCAAGCGACTTTGTTGGTATAAACACTCAAACGACATGTACATGTGATGAACATCTAGGTGCTGAAAGCACCGCCTCTGGCGGCATCTGAAATTCATAGAACCGTGGTTACATACATAACCATAGTTTTATGTGAACCACTAGTACCCCCTGTTGTTTGTCTGGTTTTGCTTGTCAGTACAGACTGAAGTTGTTCCTCCTTTAGCTGTGTGTCAGTCGACGCATGTTTTGTTTTTCTCTGTTCGTTACTTGTCTTTTGTTTTTTCTTTCTGTGTCCTCCTCTCCACCCCACCCCCTTTGTGACACCACTCCCCACCCCATAATCCCTCCCCGGTTGCCAGTGGAGACGATCCAGAGCAGCCCGCAGTTGTTTTTGGACGGGGTGTGTGGCCCATCCCCACGCTGCTCCGATGCAGTCAGCGAGACCTCCATCCCCGTGCCCGTGCTCAACTGGCATGCCCCGCCTGGCCCTGCCGAGTGTGTGTAGCCTCTTCTGGTTCAGTCTCTTGTCTGTGTGTGTGTGGAGGTTGGATGGGTGGGTGGATGTGTGTGTGTGCGTGCTAGAAAGAGAGAAATTCTTTCAATCTGATTTATGCTGAAGTGCCTGTCTGTAGGTGAATGGGTGTGTTCAATCTGTTCATGCGCATGTGTGTGCGTATGTGTGTGACATTTTCAATTACAGCATGTGTCTCACAATTTCATATGATTTATTAGCTCTTGTATTGCCTGTCACCTTTTAGCTGTCCTGTATGTCTGTCTGAAGTGTCCTTTTTCTTTCATCTGTGTGCTTCTCTCCTGTTTGTATCCTTCTCCTAACCTCCTCTGTGTTTAGGGTCACTCGTATGTATGACAACCCGAGACTGCCTATCAACTTTAGTGGTTATTCGATAGTATAGGAGAAATAACATCTTAGATGAAAGTCCCAGCCAAGGTTCTTACTCTGAGGTGCTTTTTGCTTAGTATGACCAGACTATAACATCAAAATGACCGATAGACCCGGCTCAATCCTAGGGACAGAATCAGTTGTCTTTCAAACTGGATAGCGCTACAACCTTACCAAGCCTTGTTAAGACCAATGGTAGACCTACCTAGGCCCCAGTGGTGTGTGGCTAGACATACCTGCTGAGCAAAACCATTTGCTACCACTAGGGTGTGTCTAGATTTCAAGGCTACTTTTTGCTAAGAGGGGTTACATTACATTTGTGTTCACCTCTAAGTATCATATCAATTGTCCATTGACACAGTTTTACCAGTATCAGGGTCTTGCCACAGGAGATCATCTGTGTACTAATATTAGGATGAGATAATTGCCTCAGTGAGACTTAATGTGCCCTCTAATCTGTTATGGTCAGCAAAGATAATTTGCTTCACTAAAAAAATAAGGCAAAATGAAAATGCAAACACATACACACACAGCTTCCATAATGGAATTTTAAGCTGGTTTTTACCAGGCCTGGAAGGTCGTATAACTGAGACAAGAAATGGTGTGTGTTGTTCAGTTACTTCTTAATGCAGTATCTGTGTGTAGCTTGATAGTCAAAATTGCTGACCTGACGTTATAAGGTTTATCAATTTACCTGACAGAATTGGTGCACACAGGAAGTCAGACAGACGCCCGATTGACATACCCATTATGACACTCGCCTTTATTCTTTTTTTTGCACATTTGATTTCATTCTCCTGATGAAAGCCTTAGATAAGATAATTATATAGAAATGTAGATCTATAGATACAGATTTTATAGTATATTTATTTGTCACTGGGCCTACATTTCATGGATTATACACATAGGAAGGGGATAAACTACTTTAAAAGTGTGAATTTATAATTAAGCCCCCACCACCATCAAAGAGAAATTAACTGCCCCATCAAAGTTATTGAGAGCGCAGAGGCAAGGCTGGTTCCTGAAGATGCTTCATCTCCCCAACTGTCTGGTCAGGTCTGTCCTCCGTCTTGCCTGAGCTAATGCTGTTGCAGTCCTAATATGTAAGTGTATGTGTGTGTGCTTTCACAGCGGATATTGTGCACACTCACGGTGGGATGTTCTTGGAGAGCTCACATCCCCCCTCCCCTGTGGTGCTCAGTGCTGTTCGCCCCCCACGCCGGCCAAGCGAAGTCAGCATGTGCAGTCAGGCATCAGGGCACGCTGACAACTACAGCGCCACCAACATGGCCAACAGTGAGTTGCAATCAACTTACTCTATCCTGACATGAAATTATAGTGCCAACAATGCTCACGTCAAAGGAATAAAATGTTTATATATATATATATATATATATATAATGTATTATTCATAAGCTCTAGATATATTAGACTTCAATTTATAGTAATAAAAAGCTTCCAGAATTTTATGCACTCCAGTAGTGAGTGTGTTTTTTTGGTGATTTTATCGTTTTTGTTGGATTAAATGCACGTAACAACTCAGCTCTATTTGCTCTGTTATGTAATAGTTCATGGTCATTAAAGAACTGGAGGATGGATCACAAACTGTATCATTTTTAACCGTTTTGTTAAGACCAATGTCAGTACTAAGTAAGGTGCTGGACCAGACTAAGTTACAGTTGATTTAAATGATCTTGTTGGTTTATAATTGGTCTTTGTTCTTTCTGTCTGTAATATATATACTGCTGATTATTAACTCTCAAGTACATCATAAAATGATCATCTTTAAATGCCAGGTGATGTTAGAATGCTGACTGACCTCATAATCCACTCGTTTGCCATTTATTTGCCCTTTAATGCTCTTCTTCTATCCTCTATTCATCTCATAGTTCATTCATGCCACCAACACAGTCAGTCCAAAAAGCTTAGCCTCTTGACCCAGCTGGCCTTCCCATACGCTAGGCTCGCCTCGCGGAGCCCTTCCCCTAAGCTCCGGCTCAAACTGCGGCCCTCTAAGGCCTCAGAGACGGACAGGGAGTCGGCCCACTCGGCCCCCTCAGAGAGGAGCAGCCCCGTGGGCTCGCAGAGCACCCTGCTGGGCTCCTGTCCCACGCTGCTAGGGTCCTCCTGTGCCACTCCTCCAGCCATTCAGCTGGACGTCGAACAAGGTACTCCACCCCCACCGCCCAGCAGCAGAAGAGGAACATAGGAATGTAGAACACCGCCCAGAACAGCCAGCCTCCAGCCTCTATGCACCCGTTTGTTTCTTTTTCCCCACACGTTCCACTGCACAGGTTGTGCATGGTCAGCAAAGAGTGTGCCTGTTACAGGCATACGACATCACTTTTTGTGTTAGCCTACCATGTTAATTTCAAGTATACATTTAAATTCAACATGAACAGTGCCTACTGCGGATTAATTCCCATTGCTCAACTAAATACAATGACCTGAACATATGATTGATCCAGCACTAAATTCCCAACACATTATTATTAAATGGGTTGGCATGTATAGGTTAATTATACAGTAGCTACTGTAGCTAGCATATATCTTTAGCTGAGCCAAATGCAGAATCATATATGAAGACTGTAAACTGTGTAATGTGGACGTGTGAGTTTGTTAGGGAGGAGCTGTGTAGCCTGTGTATGCCAGTGCTCCATTGCTACACTGCATGCCAGAGCCCACTGCCTCCATACCCAGCCTGTCCAGGCCCAGCTAGCTGTTAGCGTTAGCTGTGATGTTTGGCCTGTTTGCCCATGAATGCATCCTTCTCAGCCTGGCTGTGTCACTCCTTGACTGTGATTCCCTTTCCTGACTCCTTGTGTGCCCTTTTACCGCTGTGTTTTATACCGGATCTCAAGAGTGTCGGCTTTCTCCTTGTCCCCTAAAGCTGGACCTCAGGCCTTCTCAGTCTTCAGAGCCTGGAGCTCCTGATAGGGTACTCTGATGATGTCTCAAAAGTATTTCCTGGCTCAGGGAGAAATTTTTTATTCCAGTTCCGTTTCAGCTTCCATCCAGTTGCATTCCAGCACCATTCGAGTTCCATTTTGAGAAGTCATCATCAGTATCTTTCATTTCCATGGCCCTTTCTTTGTAGCACATGGTGCCTACGCAACGACTAACGCTCAGTCCTTCCTTCTATGCTCTTCCTATGGCCAAAGCAAAGTTTTTCCTTCACTAACAGGAGATGTGTTCTGCCTTGAGAGACGTTGTGTGTGTGTGTGTGTGTGTGTCTATATATGGAATTCGTCCGCTCAATATCAGAACTACATCTCCCAACTTCCCTTCTCTTTTAGGCCCTTGGTTGCTCCTGTTCTGCATGAAAACCTTATATGGAATAGAACAGACCCTCAAATTCAAATGTGACTCCCCCAGTCAGCTCCTGAAGACTGGATCTTGGTTTGGTGTAGACCTTACAAGTCCTCTGTGTGGTTGTTTGTGTGTGTGTGTCGTGCGTGCGTGCGTGTCCCTGGTGCAGTTGCAGGCCGGTGGTGGGGCACCAAGCGAATAGACTTTGCCCTCTACTGCCCAGACGCGCTGACAGCCTTTCCCACGGTAGCCCTGCCACACCTCTTTCACGCATCCTACTGGGAGTCCACAGATGTGGTGTCTTTTCTACTGAGACAGGTGATTGTCCCCGGAAAAGCACTTATATCAGTACACTGTGTAACTTGCATTGTGTAACTTAAAGAAATATCTTCTAGTTTTTTGTTTATACCCTTTTATCTGTTACACAACATACATATTTCGGAACACATCAGTATGTACATATACCTAAAACCATGTTCTCACAAAAGAGAAGATACTTTATGTTGCTGTAAAATATATATATATATATATATATATCTATATATACACACACACACACACACACACACGTACACAGACTCATGCACTGTAACGGTAAACTGCCTCAGGCACTGTAACATTGCATTTCATTGCTCAAATGTAAGACCATGTGACCATTTCCGCCTGTGTAATTCAGGCCTTTGTGTTGTTTTGTACTTCAGGACTTTCTTGTTGTTGCTCCATATGCAGGTGATGCGGCACGAGAGCTCCAGCATTCTGGAACTAGATGGAAAGGAGGTGACTGAGTTCACCCCCTCCAAACCACGTGAAAAGTGGCTGAGGAAGAGGACTCATGTCAAAATCAGAGTCAGTTCTCGGTCTACCATAATATACATGCGTACACTTACTGTATGCACACACAGAAGTACATGCAAACCGTACCTTTTCTCTTATCTCTCATACCTACTCATACAACCATGCTCACCATGCTAAAGACACGACCTAGAGGCATCAGGTTTCACATTTGTTGGGTAACTTTTTCTTGTGTATTGACTCACCTCTGTTTACATTGTAGAATGTGACTGCCAATCATCGTGTGAACGATGCTGTATTCACGGAAGATGGGCCTCAGGTGGTAATGGGACGCTTTGTGTACGGTCCACTCGACATGGTCACTCTCACTGGAGAGAAGGTAAGTTAGATGAACACACATGCATATACACTTTGGTACACTGTAAGTACTGATACATGTGCCTTATGTAAGAGAGTATGTTCTCAGATCAAAGGAAGTCTGACCATAGTGAAAAAAAACTCTTCATCAATGTGTTAAAATCTAAGACTTTTTCACCTACATTTTTTGCTCACCTGTTTGTGTGTTTGTGTGTGTATGTCTGTGTGTGTGGATTTGGTTTCATGTGTACTGTACTCTACTGCCCATAGGTGGACATCCATATCATGATGCAGCCTCCATCAGGAGATTGGGTGTATTTTGATACGGAACTGACCAATAGCAGCGGCCGAGTCTCTTATATCATCCCTGAGAGCAAGCGTCTGGGAATTGGGGTTTACCCCGTCAAGATGGTGGTCAGGTGAGCGTGAGACTGACAAAAAAAAAATACTATTTTTACTTCAAATTAAGTTCTCACACTCAATTAAGCAGACTCTTTCAGAATATGCTGGCAAGAAGGATATGTAATAGGTGTAAAAAAATCCTTTGTTTGTTCAGAAAACAGTAACCGAATGTTGGTTCCTGCTGGGTTTTTTTCCTCAGAGGAGACCACACATCTGCAGACAGCTACCTGACTGTGCTGCCCAGAGGCACCGAGTTTGTGGTGTTCAGTATCGACGGCTCCTTCGCCGCCAGCGTCTCCATCATGGGGAGTGACCCCAAGGTCCGGGCCGGGGCTGTGGATGTGGTCAGGTATGACCAGAGCTAGCGGTAGTGTTGATGCATGTCTGAATGATGATCACTCAACTATGAGAACTACCTTCTCAAACTGGTCTCTGTAAATATTCACAAAAAAAACTTGTGGCAGCCAGAAAATGTTTCCAAGCATTCACTTATTCTTTGCCTTAATTGGTGAATTTGAACACATCACAACATTTTGATGATCTTTTGATGATCAATAATTAAGAATTGATCTGAAATACATGATCTGAAGTAGGGATGGATATGAGGTGTGTGGTGTGATGTGTTTTGATGTCATCTGGCAGACACTGGCAGGACCTGGGCTACATGATTGTGTACGTGACGGGGAGGCCCGACATGCAGAAGCAGCGCGTGGTGGCCTGGCTCTCGCAGCATAACTTCCCCCACGGCATTGTGTCCTTCTGCGACGGCCTCGTGCATGACCCACTGCGCCACAAAGCCAACTTCCTTAAGTCGCTCATCTGTGAGGTGAGTGTGTGTGTGCGTGCATGTGTGTGCGTGCATGTGTGTGTGTGTGTGTGTGTGTGTGTGTGTGTGTGTGTGTGTGTATGTATGTTTGTGATTCAAGACTCCAACTGAGGGAATAAAATAATTGATCTAAGGTTGTGGATGTGTGTATGTATTTAAGTACAAAATGTGTTTATGTGCAAATCTCACTGGCAACTACAACCACTTAAGCCATTTACAACATGACACAATACAGAAGGCCAGCATTTGTCCTCATGTCATTTGTTGGTTCCTAGTTTACCTATTTTCCTCATGCCTCCTTTAATTTTGATGTTGCCATGCGCAGGCCCACATGAAGATCTTTGCTGCGTATGGCTCCACTAAGGACGTGTCTGTGTACGCCTCTATCGGCCTGCCACCCTCACACATCTACATAGTTGGTCGACCCACCAAGAAGATGCAGCACCAATGCCAGGTAAATTTACACTCAGATACTTTCAGTAGAACTTCATACAGTTTTAGTTGTCCTAATCATATCCATAGGGTTTGTTAGAGCACTGCTCCATTGACTTAAATAATATTATTTGTTCTCTTTTGAGGTGCAAAGGGATACAGTAATGCACAGTGGGTGTTTACGTGCCAACTTTAGATGATGTCCGCATAGTGTAAACCTTTTTAACATTACGTGAAAATGTTTTTTTTTTTTTTTTTGCTTCTTTTTTCTTTGTATTTTTTTTTACCATTAAACCAAAAAAAATGCACATAGGCCTTTTATAGACTTTTTATAGAGCACTCACCACTCAGATACTGCATGCTGCATTTCTGTGGTCTTCATAGATGCGTTTCACCTTTTCATGTCTGCATTGGTCGAGATAAGTCATTTATTTCAGGTGTTATTGTCTACAGATGCAGTCTTCCACCACTAGTCTGTTCTTACCCTGCTCTTTGTCCCCCCCTGCAGTTCATCTCAGAGGGCTATGCCTCTCACCTGTCCCAGCTGGAGTACAGCCAGCGTTCACGACCGGCCAAGACCAACAGCGCACGCATGGTGCTGCGCAAGGGCAGCTTCGGCCTAGGCGGCAGCGGTGACTTCCTGCGCAAGCGCAACCACCTGCTCCGCACCATCAGCTCACAGCCTGGTGGCGCCGTGACCCAGGTTGGCCAGCAGGGGGCACCTCTGCCCATTGGCCGTCCTGAGCGTGCCTTCAGCCAGTCGGACGGCGAGCGGGAACGGGCGGAACGGGGCAGCCAGCGCAGCATGAGCGTGGCGGCCGGCTGCTGGGGACGTGCAGGCAACGCCAGACTGGACACCGCCCTGCTTAGCCCCAAGTAGGAAGAGAAAAATCTCCCAAAATGCCTCAGGAGAGGGGCACCAGGCGGATTCGCTACCCCTGGGGTTTCGGGGGGAGGGAGGAGATGCTGCAGCTGGAGTAGACTGCGTGTGTGATTGAGGGAGTGTGTAGTGAAGTGTCTGCCTGTATGTGTGTGTGTATGTGTGTGTGTGTGTGTGTGTGTGTGTTTGTTCTTGTGTGTGGGTGGAGAGCGAGTGAAGGAGACCTGCAGTTCCTCTCTCACGCCTTAACGCTTCGGCCTGGAGCAACAACGCTGACTAGTCCGGGCACAGAAAAATAAATAAATAAAATAAAACGTGAATGTACCGTCACACCCCAAGCCACGCAAGCTACTCTTCCTCCCCCTCTTGCCCCTAGCATGGGTGGAACCAGGGGGGTCCCAACAGCCAATGGCATCTCTACACTCTCTCAGCTCCTCCCACTCTCTCAGGGCAGCCTTACAGGACAAGCCCCACATACCCAGGAGCCTCCAGCACCAGTGTCCCCCTGCTTCATCAGGCAATAAGAATCAGATCCCACCTCATTCCACTTTGCAGACCAGTCAAAAAATCATTCCTAACTGCGGTTTACTAGACCATTCTCTACGCCAATCAACAGACCCTTCCACACACCAATAAACACTCTTTGGCACACTGATCGACAGACTAGTCCTAACTCCGGTCAGCACACCTTTCCACACCAGTAAACAGACCCTTCCACAGTCCGCTCAGCAGACCATTCCATACTCCACATACTTCCACATTCTGGTAAACAGACCTTTTGACACTACAAACTTCTAAAAATCCTTTCTAACTCTGATGATTATGCCCTTCATAATCCAGCTCCACAGAAGTCTGACCAGATCCCCTGTTACGCCATAGAGCAGAGCCCTCAATTCTACAGAGGCGTTTCTGCTCTTTTGTTTGGGACTGCTGTTCTGAATGGATCCCAGGACTGCACCCTCTGAAAGGATCTCTTTCCTATTCCTCTCAACAGATCCTCTTTCTCTCAAGCCACTGAGAAGATCACATGGCTTCTCAGGTGGACAGAATAACAACCTAGTCTCTTAGACCTCTGCTGATAACTCCTCTCCAAGATCTCTGATTTTCAGTAGATCTTTTCTGTAATAAACAGATTCCTATTAAGTTTGGCCTGCAGATGGCTCCAGAGGCCTTAACTCTTATTACACAATGAACTTAGCAGGGACAGAACCTTTGTGTGGAACACACACACACATTTTTGAACTCCTTTTGGACCGTCCACTCCTGTATATGGCACGATCCCTTTACCAGGTCCTCTGCTTCTCATAATAGCTCTCTCTCTCTCTCTCCCCCCTCTTATCCCTCTCTCCTCCTTATCCTCCCTCAACATCCTGGGTGCTGCTTTTGCTCCCCCACACGCAAACACAATCACACTCACACACTGGCATGTCTCCATTGCTCAGCTGTGTGTCCACATCGGCTGACCTGCACACCTGCTGGCTGAAGGCAGAGGCAGAGCTCTCGCACAAGGCAAGGCAACGTTGACGGCTCCAGCTGCAGCCACTCTAATCCCCCTTCCACCCCCCCACCCAGTGTCCTGATGGGCCTGGCCTCCCCCTCCTCTGTGTAGCCCAGCAGTCTCTTTTACTATGGCGGCCCAGGTTGAATGAGTTCACACACCTGCAGTGCACACACAACCCTGCAGTGTTTGTTTTGTTTCAGTAACTCTAGTTACTGGGGTTTCTGTGTGCGTGTGTGCGCTTGTGTGTGTGTGTGTGCGCGTGTGTGTGTGTGTGTGTGCGCGTATCTTGAGTGTATGAAAAGCATAAGCTGCCCGAAAACCCACACCTGCTGTTTCCACTGCTATCCAAAAAGTTTTGAATTGACAGATTTTTTAACCCATTCCATTTTTTTATTTTTGCCCCAAAGCCTATGAGGCATCTAAGTAGCAGTTAAGTGCAAAAAAACAATAAATTCACCAATAAATCCACTATCCATTGATCTTGCTGCCATGTTGGTAAATTAGGTAAAGGTGTATGCAGCCTCTTGTGTGTAAGAATGTGAAGGAGCTGTTGATTTCCACAATCACGTGTGAACACTGCTGTGTGAGAACTGTGTGCTGTGTGCACGCACACTCACACACATACATTTACCCTATGAATTCTACGATGTATGATCTGTAAATGATGCATCAATATGAACGGACTAAATGGAGATCCCATCATGATCTGTGATCCAGGACACCAGATGGACTGTGGCCTCTGTGGCTGTTCAGAGAGCACAGAGATGAGGCTATCCTACTGCTACAGGTGTACATACTACTGCTATAAATAATGTAAATGTTGTGAAGGATGGACTCCACAGTGGAGAAGTATTTATTTATTTTATTTATTTACTTACATATGGATTCATAAAGGTATGGATCATTTAGGGTTTACTGTATTTCAGTTGCGTAGCTCCTCTGTCTTTTAGGACAGGAAATCCGGCACTGAACCTTTGCCATTGCCATCTCTTTGTGGGTTAGAACACCACACACACATGCACACATACAATACATGGCATCCCAAACCACAACAATCTGTCATCGCAGCCCAGTACTACAATACAGCAGTGAACAGACACACACCAGATAATCAGTCATGATCATCTCAAAAAATAGCAGTGACAATCACACACAGTCACAATCATGCAACTGGTTCCATTTCCTCATTACCAGGCAACGGATTTCTGATGGGACAAGGACTTGGGCCAGGAAGAGATGTTCAAAGAATGATCATCATGCAAGACTAAGACAATGGTCAGTGCCCCTGGCCAGTTAACAAAGTGTTCAGTTCAGTATTCAGGAAGAATATTGGGAGTCTGTGCAGTTAAATGCCAATTGTCATTTGCATGTTTTCAAAGCAGCAAGCAGCACATGAATGTTGATCATTTTTTGTTTATTATGTGCTTTTTGAGAACCAACTCCACAGTTGTGTGGAATTGTAACGCCCTCCATGACTAGTTTAGCCACAGAACCACTCCTTAAGAGTGAATCACCTTAAGACTTGTGTTACAAGAACCTCATTCCTGGATCAATCTAAAGAAGGCACCTCCTGGACTTCATGGACTAAAACAAGACCTTGTTGGTTTTAACAGTTTGTTATTGCTTGGATTATGGCTGATGTGTTGGACCCTAGAGAGTTCCAAACCAGCAGATCAGGGCAGTCTACTCCACTTTCCTATCATGCAATGCAACATGCACACCCTTACCGTTGCACACACTATAACACACACATCAAGAGAGCACAAGTAAGGGGTGTGATGTCTTCAGATCCCTTACTGCTACAATACACCAACACATGCTTACTGCTGTTTAACAAGACATTGCTAAACAGTCACAGGACACATTAGTTGTACTGGCTGCAGGATACACACTTAAAGAGACACTTTGCCGCTGCCAACACATATTTACTGTGATCGTCAGACACAATAAACTGCTGCCGCAAAACACGAGGACAGACTTTGGGATTTTATACCACAACACACATAGGGAAGCAACCCTCTTTTCTCAGACTGGACTGTTTTGTAAATGCCTGCAGGTTGACCACTCCACTCCTCTGGCCCCCAAGACAGCCTGGCTTTCTCATGGGCCTGAAAAGTTTAATGCTGCTTGTAATCGGCTGTGATGTAGCATCATGTTTATAGACTCAATTCACTTGATCCACCATCCACCCATGGAGGTTGTTGGGGTAGTCCATGTATGTGGTTTATCAACCAACCTTACTAAGTGAACTCTGAGCAAGTAGTATACCCACTCTCCAAGGTTTTGTGTTTGCGAAATGAAGTCATACGATTCTTCCACCAGAAGGACTTCCTCAGAGTTAACTTGCCTATGTTAGTCACTGAAGCCAATACTTGGAAAAGAAAAACCCAGGTGGCAGTCGATTCTGGTCCTAGTCTGTCTCATTTCTGGGCCAGTATCATTTTGCAGTCAGGTCTAAGGGGAGGAACCCCCAAAACAGGGACAGCCCTCTTTCTAAGTGTGTGTGTCAAAAGTATACCTGTAATCATGTCTTTAAAAAATGTATCTGTTAATTCAACTCTGCATTTGTACCCATGCATTTGTATCTGTAAGTGCATTGCATGCGTCATCCAAGAACCATAGTGAGTCTGGCCAATTGTGTATGTATTACAGCTTTCAGTTAACAATAATGAGACGGACACAAACATACACACGTAACATAAGATGAGCATATTTTGTTACACGTTCAGAAGTATACGGCATGTATGGGGAAATGTCAACTATGTAAAAAGACATTTGAGATGTTTTGCACCAGATATTATAGATAATTCTATACAATTAAATACGATAGCATTGTAAAATGTATGAATGTACACTGTAAGATATGGAGGTGGTGATGATTTATTTTCAGTATGTACATCTGACATATTTATGTTTCTTTGGGGGGTGGGGCAAGCGATCTGAAATCAACCTGTATTTAGTACATCTGTACATTTTTTTCAGTGTTACTTCTGGTTTTGCTACAAAGCCAGGAAATGATTGTTCGTTTTTTACGTTTTAGTGTCGGGGACACTTCTCATGAGTTTGACAGCCGAGAACCACAGACTGGTGTTAACGAAGCAAAAACAAATCACACTCATGTGTTATATTGCCATATTTGGGGGGTAGGGGTAAATTAATTGGTTTTTCTTAGTGAGTAAATAACCACTGACGAGTAGGGTTCCTGTTCAATCTTGAGTTCACAGAGTGTATTTAACTGTTTAGATCTGTGCTTCTGCCCTCTGCTCCGCCTCTCCTGGCTGTTGTTATGTACCCTTGCTCCAGCACCGGGTCTCTGCCAGACCCGCTCAGTTATGTACTGTGGATTAAAACAGTTGGACAGCAACTAAACCTGACTCTGTGCTTTTGTACTATGTCTACCAGTTTTCTAGTTTCTTTTGAGGTTTTCAAGCTTTAAGGATTATACTTTAAGGACTAAACTGACACTAAATAAAAAAAAAGGAAAAATCCAGTTGGTCAGGATCTTTATTTGTATTTGCATCATCCGTCAGTAGAATGTTCTTAAAAACACTTTTTTGTTTAAATGGGATGGATATTTTACATTAATGTTAATGACAGGGAATTACTTCGGTCACATAGAAACATTGATTGCCTTGTAAACATAACATGGAGAAAAGAACCAAAACACTAGACACAGTTTAAAACAATGGTACAAAAGTAAACAATACTCGCACATTTCAATATTACAGCGTGACTATTCACACACTTCAACGGATTCCTCCATTTATAAAAATAAAAAATGTATAGATATGTTTATCTGTCTCATCATGCAGCTGTTCACAGAACTCTGAATGGAACCTAATTTTCTGCTCCTACTAGTGGTGTGAACATTTAAAAAAAATAAATAAAAATAAAAAAGCTGGAAACATTCAGTAGGATCCAGTATGGAGTTAACAACTGTATGTTCCCAAAAATGTGCCATGTTTAAAAAAAAATTTAATCTTGTTTCACAAAACCACAGTGTCTCTCTGCATTGAGAGAGAGCAGCCAGCAACTCCAGAGATTAAAGAAGGTGAAAGGAGGATCTCCAGATGTTATGATGTTACAATGAAAAGGAAAAGGAAAAGTATACAGACACAGGATGAAGATGCTTCAGTACAACTGGCAGGTATGTGCATGCATTAATATAAAGTGGCCTTATCATCATCTTCCTCATCATTATCTTTATCATCAAACAAATTATCATTATTAGCTAAAACGCATACAATGAAAGGTCATCAACCCCCAAGACAGTGGAGGAATAGAGTCTTTTTCCCTTGCGAAGGGTGATAACCTTAGTTTGTTATTTTACAAATAAGCCATTTAGATTTACAGTACTGTGTGCTTTCAGTTGCGTTTCCCTTTGTCTTCCATTTGAACAGCAGTCATCATCTACAACACCTACAGGAAAATTACTACCAGAGCTAGCTAAACTCTTGTTGAGTTTGAGGCGAGCTAGCAAGCTGGTTTTTTGTCAAGGAGAAGAAGAGTCAGAGTTGGGGAGGTTGGGTGTCTCTCGTACCGTAAGGGTCTTAGGAAGGTTCTGCTTATAGTGGTCGTGGCCTCTTGGGGTTAATCTGTTTGCTTGCTTGCTCTTCCTCTTGAAGTGCAGATCGGAACGACTTTACTTTATCTGTGAGAGAATGAGGCAAAATGTTCTCATAAATCTTAAACGTCCCCGCAATGCATTGCATTGCAGCTCTATTACACACTTACAACACCCAAAACCTGCTGATTCAATACTTTCTCACCTATGCAAAAGTCAAGGTGCTAAAACAACTAAGAGTACGGTAGAAAATTATGAAAAACAATATGTATAGATTTACCTCTTAGTTCTGTTAATATTTCAATTTTCTGATCCAAAATTTGCTCAAGCTGTGTAGCGTAAGAATCAACATCATAGTCCACTTCTTCAGTCATCTCTAACAAGACCTTTTCATCTTCCAGCCAGCGTATGGACTCCTAGAATACAAATCGAAGTTTACAACTTCAAATGGGTACAAGTGTGTATAGAATGCAGTGTGAGGAAACATACATCCCAAACCCCAATTTGGGCTTGAGTGCAGGATCAAAAACCATGCAGTACCTAAAGCATCAGCACACCAGAGACCTCCCAATCATAGCATTTTGTTTAGTATTTCATTTTGCTCATTTGGATAGTGCATGTTCATATTTGACAAATGAAGATATACTACACAAGGGCAGTACATGGAACACAGAAGTCTTGGTTGGTCACATGATCCAGATATCTGGTTTATGTCACAATCGAAACACATTTTTATTTGCTCTTCACTCCAATAAGTTTTTCTATGGAGCAATCATTGGAAAAATCTCTGTTATAAACGATAAGTTAGTTATCACTGCTATAAAGCTCTAGCCTATGATCTCTATTCCTATCTTCCTCCTGAAACATCATTCATTTCAGTTCAAGTATTCTTTCCACCCTGCTTCACTCATCAAACTATAGAGTGTATTGGGCAAAAATCCATCTAAAATGTGTGGAATCTATTATGTCATATGAAGTGTCTAGCCTAGTATGTTGAGGAAAAATAGATATTCGGAATTTAATAGATATTGTCAGATTATATGTTTATTTTTTATCTGGAATAAATCTTGCTCATGTTTAAACCTGAAGAGCTTAAAGGTGATATAGAATTCAAGGGTGGAGTATTATACCTTGTTCTCAGTTAAAATACAATGTATTCAACTTTTTTTACAAGCCCAACTATGTGGGCTGGGGATTGAAATGGTCCATTTAGGCTAAATGGCGCCCTCTATGGCAACTCACTTGAAACACAGCCCTGTGGTCCTCCAGCACCTGCTCCTCCATCTCAACCAGCTGGGACACGGCCTCATGGAAGGTGAACAGCTGAGGGGATACTTCTTCTTCCTAAACACAAACAGACAAGCACAACCCAGCCCCCAAACCAGAGTGACAGATTTAATAATCATAATAATGTGTCATATTTATTAACACGTATCTTGTGTATGTGTTAACATTTAGCACCCACATTTTGTTCACACAGTAGCTTGAGGTCGTCCCTCTGGGGGGAGCTGCCCATGGCCCACTGGGCTTCCAGAACCTCCAGCTGGCTCAGAGACGGACCCCCACGCCCATCCAGAACCACACCTGGGTCTCCACTCATCTCCTTCACCCTGCACACATACACACACACACGCATGCATGCACGCGCAAACACAAACACACACGCGCGTGCGCACATACACACACACACACACACACACAAACCTTCATAAAAGAGTACACAGTACAGTGACAGAGCATAAAAAGTTACAAAAACTCAGAGAGTGTATAACAGCAACTGTATTTTCAATTTGTTGGTAATCTTTAAGACAATGTGACAGTCTGTCGTGGCACATTCATGAAAGACAAACACAAACATGAACACACAGAAGGGCATATCGGTAAAGATGAGACCTGTTGGGAGAGGGAGCAAAGTCCTCCTCCTCGTAGGTAGGGGAGACCTCAGCACGGTTAGCACCAGACTGGCTGAAGGGGATGTCTGAAGGACTGATGCCAAACTCTTTCACCCTGCGCACAAAACACACACACACACACACACATACACAAACACACAGAGGGCCAGCTTAACTGCAGTCCAGAAATCTTCACAATTACCCAAGACTGTGGCTGGGTTGAAGCAATGTGTACAAAGGGTAAGATACAAGACAAGGAGTTCAGTTTAAATATACACTAAAATCTGCTTTATTTGGTTGTGCATGTCTTATTCAACTGAAATAGTGCAGCTACCTCAGTCAAACAGGAGCCACTGACCTGCAGTGTTGGTGTGTTATAAATGTGTTTTCTCTGGAGTGTATGGAGCTTACCTGTTGGCATATCGAAGTGTGTTTAGTGTATTTTCACAGGAGGCCATGCCTGGAGAAATCGTTGCAATCTGTTAAAATCAGAGATGACTATTAAGCTCTATGAGTATGAATTAAACATTTTCATGAATGTGAGATGTGAGTGGTGAGTGTGTGCGTATGCATTTGCTATCTCTCAGGAGGGTGTAAAATAAGGCTATTTCTTGAGATCTATGAATATGTGTGAGTGAATGTGTGTGTGTGTGTGTGTGCGTGTCTCCAGGGCTGTGTCTCACTCACCATGCACGTGCGGGAATTCTCTCCGATGAAGGAGTCCCGGAGGACCTGCGTGAGTTTGCTGGCGCGGAACGGCGTGTGCGGCTTGTTACGTCCCAGCGCTCTAATACACTCCTGTAGGAGACATCAGACAGGAGACAGATGAGGCAGGTACACACACAGGTTGACCTTTCCAGCTGTCAAAATTCTACTGTAATTAAAAAAGTTAAAAAAACACACACAGACTCATGCAGACACACAGCTTCCCACACACAAAAATACATAAATAGACTGATCCAAAAATGGACTACCATATTTTAAATGTAATGTCTTCATTAGTGTTATGTAGTGATAATGTATAAATGTTGGATTATGAGTCTGAAATGACACCAAGTTAAATTGGAGCTAAAATTAGTTAATGATAAGTTGCATGTACTCAGTTTTTTTTCACCTAAATAAAGATGCTTTATTTGTCAGAGTCAGAAGAATGACTGCTGAGTATTATTTGAGTATCATTAATACATTTGCTGGAAGGAAGGAAGATCAGGCCATACCTAACCCATCTCACAACACAGCTCCTGGTACAGACCACAGATACAGACCTGGTACAGACCACAGGTCTTCCAGCCTGTGCTGTGAGATCACTACAGATGATCCAGAATGCAGCTGCATATCTGGTTTTCAACCAGCCAAAAAGAGCACGTCACACCTCTGTTCACTGAGCTCCACTGGCTACCCTTAGCTGCTCACATCAAATTAAAGCACTAATGTTGGGCTGCAGGGTGATTTATGGTTCTGCTCCCATCTACCTTAATACCCTCTTAAAGCCCTATGTCACCCCCGGCCACTCTGTTCCTCCAAGGAACGTCGTCTAGCACTGCCAACACCCTGTACAGGTCAATCCATCTGTTATTCCACGCTGGTGGAATGACATTCCAGGTGCTACCAGAGCAACGGATGCCCTCTCCAAATCTTTGAAGACCCAGCTTCTAAGAGTATCTCTTGGCTTAACCAAATGGAAAATACTTACAATGCACCCCCACTCTCTCTACAGCACTTTTACCACACTCCTGCACTTTCTTCTCCTGCTAATTTCCGGTTAGCAAGTTGCACTCTTGTACAGTAAGGTTTTAAATTGTGCTGTAGCTTGAATGTTAATCCTCTTTTTGTAAGTCGCTTCGGATAACAGCATCTGCTAAAGGCATAAATGTAAATGTGATCACAGTCATTTCCTAAGCCACACCATGTATATGCCTCTGTGTTTTATGCATGTCTTGACCACACCATTCTATTGACTGCAATCACGTATTTAACTGAGTTAGCTAAACATTACTTATAAAGAATCAGAATTAGATCGCGTGTGAGCTACTACTTTTAAAGCCTGGCTTTTTTACAATCTAAGGGACATACTCCTCAACCACTATTTTTCTGGAATAAATCTTTAGTCGCAAATAAGTCTGAAAGCCTACACCAGTCTTTAGTTCTTCAAGATGTAGACACAAAAATACACACACATAAGCAGACACACACACAAACATGCAGACATTCACAATCACACAGGGAAAACACAAACGCACACCCAAATTTACTTATACACATGCACTGTCAGATATGCATTTAGATGTACACACAGGCACATGTATAAACACATCAGATCAGAAACGCACACATGCACACACACACACACATACACACCTTGAGGGCCAGCAGGCTCTTGTTGATCTCAGCTCCTTCCAGACGGGTCTGCCGGTCGGCGCTGGAGGTGTCGGCTCCACGCTCGTTCCCCGCCAGGTCGATCAGTGAGAACTTGCCATGCATCTTCCCCCGGCGGCGCAGAATGATCTGGAACACGGCGTGGCTCCGCGAGGAGTGGGCATTGGCAGATGTCTGCCCAGATGTCCTGCGTTGGCACATACCCACAGGCTGATCAGAGATGACAGCTAAGCCATAAGTGGCAGAGTGAGAGCTGCCGCAGCAAATTAACAAATTGGCAGTGTAACGTTTCTAAAATAATGTGGGTGTGGTGGAGCATTAGTTCAATTTATGAACAAAGCAACAGTTTTTTTTTATTGTTAATTCAGGTAGAAGCGACCTCTATACCTTGGTCTCCTTTTATCTACCATAAATGTGTCTTGTACTTACACCATGTGTTTGTGTGATAGAAAAGCAGAATGAGAGTGTGTGTGTGTGTGTGCCTGTATGTATGAGCAGACTGTGTGAGTGTGTGTCTGTGTTTACAGTCATGTGGGTTTTTATAATGTATCTTTCTGGCTTCATGTACTGTCTGTGTTTGTGTGTGTGTGTTTAATGTGTGAATTAATAATATGTCCGTGTGTTTGTGCATGTCTATGACAGAGAGAGCACATGTGAGTGCATGTGTGTGTGTGTGTGTGTGTGTGTGTCCCACCTGCAGCTGTTGCCAACCTCGATGAGCTTGAGGACGTCCTCAGTGCAGCGCACCTCCCTTTCCTGTAGCCCAACCACCTGCACCTGCTGCTTCCCATCCTCAAGGACACGTAGCTTTGCCTTACGGTTGAGCAGGTCAAACACCTGCAGAGACACACACATGGACACACACACACACTCCCATGAAGTGTAGTACATACACAGAAATATATACATTCACATACACATTTGGACATGAACATTCAGGCATAAATACGCACATTCATGACATAAGACAAAGACACAAACACAAATATACATACACACAAGGATTATATGCACCCAGCCATACATACACACACACATACACACACACACACACACACACACACACACACGCACACACACACACCAAATTGCAGAGTTATCCTGACGCAAGAAGAGGGAGCAAAACATAGCAAATTCAAATTGGTTAAGCCTTTGAAGTACTTGCCTTCCCGCTGTAGATCTCAAAGAAGGTGGCAAACACCTGCAGCTCTAGCTTCTTGTAGTTAGGCTTCTTGAGCATGAGGAACACGTCCCTTGCTGCAAGCGAGAGCACAGAGGTCAAGCTCCTGAATGATCAATGACCAGCCTGAGGCCTGTTTTCTGAAAGATCAATATCTAACTAGCACGTAACTTGTCATGTATGATACTGTAGTTTTTTGAGTGAAACCTACCAGCCAAGGCATAGATCCCTTTAGAGCAGTCCTGGTTCTTGCCTGAAAAATCCCCACCCATGGTCTGGCGCAAGGAGGCAACACAATGAGACAATTTTAATGAAGATGGTATGGATGAAAGCACAGTCACAGACAAGAACTTGAACATTTCAGCACTTTCTGAATAACTCTCTAAAAAGATTAAGAACCTTGCCTTCCAGCTTGAGAACACTGGTAGTGTAGTTACCAACCTTTTTCTAAAGGAAAAACACCAGAACTTACATGAGTTTTCCCACTGCCTGTTTGGCCGTAAGCGAAGCATGTGGCCATGCCCCTCTCAAAGATGGTCTCTACCAGAGGTCTTGCTGTAAACCTGCAGTCAACAAGGAGGCATAACAACAGTGGACATTACCAATTAAAGTGCTTTTAATGTACCTTTGGCACTAACATATATAGTATTGATAATTTATTTATAGAAAGTATCATTAATGACTTCTTGAAAATTATTTGATTGATTAAAAAAAAAAGCAAGATGAAGTTCTACCTGTAAACCATTTCATTAGTGGTGGAGTCATCGAATGCATAGTCAAAGCGAAATGTCTGGTTCTCCAGGTATCTTGTCAGGTCCACCTTCTGTTTTGGTTCATGGACCATGACCACATCTTTACTGGGTATGGTGATGACATCCAGGTCCTTCACTGTTAGTTCTGGAAAGGCAATGAAAAGGAGAAGCACAGCACTGGAATGAAAACACACCAGCTGCAATGGGATTCTTGTTAGCCTCCAAATTTCTTTAACAACAAGAGCTCTCTCCACTAATAGCAAACCGATTTTTTTTCCAAGGTTGGACGGCCATATGAAATGAAACTGCATTGTATTAGCTGAATTATATTGAGCAGATCCCATGTGAATCACATACAAGCTTAGGCTGAGCTTAACAAATGTTACCTTTCTTGTTGAGTGGTCGTTTTCTGACACACACGCATATCCTGTGCTCCTCTATCTGGAAAGATAAAAACATCAGAGATTAGAGCAGAGAGAGGCGCTTTCCAATCCTCCATTGGCCTCTCTCTAAATACTACTTCCAAATTTTTTTTTTTGAAATTTTTCATCAAAACAAAGGGCTGATTTTGCTTCTGGCAGACCATGACATCTCCACTTTCTCTCTGCGCCAACTGTTTCATTTCTGAAAATCCTCAAATGGACAAACAAAACACTGCAGTAACTCTAATCTCTAATAACTGACTCACAATTGATGCCTGGAAGGACACCCTAACCATATGTGCACTTTCCAGCAGATCTAGTGCTCTAACTGCAGTATTCATTCCTTATCAGCCTTGGAGTTTCACTTAAAGCCAATGACTGCAGCAGCCAGTCACTCACCAGATCGGCAGTGGTTAGAGGCCGGTAGTCCAGGCTGGCCCTAAAGTCTCGGATCATACACATAATCTCATAATTTGGGGTGGTGGCATCGATCTCCTGCAAAACAGCAGAGATTACAAGACTCACACTCTCACAAAGAGATCAGAGGGGACAGAGAGAACATAGCAAACTGAAGGGGAGGGGTGCAGGTGGGAGGGGGGGGGTGTGTGTGGAGTGGGTGAATTTGGTTGGACACAGACGCATGATTGAAAAACCAGATGGGGAGGGGCAGAGAGGAAAACAATCATTTAAATGACAAAGTGTGCTGTGGGGGCACACTGACCTATGTTCTTGCTTCAAATAAATAAGCAAACAGATTTTGCTGAGGTATGAAATTAGACTCTAGATTTCTGTCATGAAAATATGACCCTTGTGTATGTCTGTGAGTGAGTATGTGTGTGTGTGTGTGTATGTGTGTTTTAGGGGGGGGGTGATGTTACCTGTGCTCGCTTCTCCCGAATCTCCTGTTGCTGTAGTCGTCTCCTCTCCCTCTTCTCCTGCAGCTTCTCCACTTCCTTCACACAGTTGGACTTCCTACGGGCTAAACATACAGAGAAAACAATAGCCTTGTTTATACCGTGGGCCACCAGCCCAGGAACTTTGGCCCTGGGCACAAGCACCAGGGCTAGTTTCTGATGGGTTTATACTGTAGTAGCCAACTAAAAAAAATGAAAAAATTCCATGAACAGATTAAGATTCTATAACTGTACTACATATTATGATGTGTAAGCACCAGGGCTTGGCCCTGTGGTCCTGCCCCTTGATGTGGGCCAGTTGTCTAGGAAAACAGTTCCAGGTTTGGCCCTGTTTAAGCCTAGACCAGTATAAACTACTACCTGGGACCTCAAGCACCAGGTTTGGCCCACAGTACAAACAGGGCTGATTACTGACTCTTTGACTCTTTCATTGTGTTGACACTTTTCTCCACACTTACATGCTATAATGTTTACATTTATGTACACCTATAAGAATATTCTGGAATATTTCTACCCATGGCCCTGTTGTTCGAGGTCACCGTGAGTTGTCAGTCGGCAAAAGAACAAGAAATTTTGATACAACACAATGACTGTATATATGCTGTAATTGGTACAACATAGACCAAACAACAAACTGCCAGCTAATGCTAACTGACCGGTCTGTTGGAATATCACTTTAATTCCAGTACTATTCAGAGTTATGTTGAAAAATTTGAGAGGGTCAAGACTGACATGTCAGTAGACTCAGCACATACATAAATTCTGACATAGGTCGAGCTGATAAGAGCTACACTATGTATTCATAGTGTAGCATGATCACAGAGCTCTTCAGACGATAGTGTTGTATTGTCAGTACCATTCTGCTGCTGCTGGAGTGTCTGCTGCTGAATGGCCTGGGGTGCAGGGGCTGGGGGAGGCTGCTCTGTCTGTTGGCTGGGCCGGGCTCGTGTCGTCCCCACTGTGCAGTGCACACACACACACACACACACACACACAAACAGTCACACACACACACACAAACACACACAGTCACACATACACACAAACAGTCACACATACACACACACACAAAAAAAAACATCAAACAAATAATTACTATCAGATAAGACAAAAATGCTGGACAGATGCCATAGCCTCTCAGTGCATGCTGTGAACACTAGTGTTCTCAGGGCCTCAGTAGCTGTCTGTTAAGCCAAAAGAATCCAAATCTGGGACAAATGTCCTGGAGTAGGACTAACAGGACACCCACCTTAAATGACTGAATGCAAATTTAATGCTGTGATGGGAGTCTGAGCTACTTGCCTGTGACTCTGTTGTCCCGCAATGGGGTTTCATTCTTCTGTGGTGCTATTGTTCGCCTAGCCTGCACACACACACACAAACATACATTTCCTCTTTGTTACACACTCCATGTTGCATTTTAGAAATGTTGGTCACAACTTCATTACCCATCCGGTTATACCAGTAAGTCTGTGATTCCATTAACTATATACTGTTATATTATTGATATGCAATTACTACACTATCAGTAAACATATTGGCATAGCACACACTGTAAGAGAACTAATAATTTGTCTGTAAAAAGGGACAAGTGTTGAATTTTTTGTGTTGTGATGGGCTAGTTATAGGCTAATTTAATTTTTATATGTTCCAGATCACACTTTTTTTTATTCAGCAAAGAAAAAAGATAAAGTAAACATTTATATTTAGGCAAACCCTATCCGGGTTTTCCAAATCTTTCTTTCCTTTTCATTCACACACAATTTCACTGCAAAGTCACAGCAACTCATTGCAATTTTTCTTTTCTTTTTTTTTTAACAAAAATATGACGCACAGACCAAAATAACTGTGAGGTAAAACAGGCAGGCAGACACTGTTAGCTTAAATGGCTCCAAACCTTGGGGATCTTGTTGACCTTCACCCCACTGGTCACAGGAGGGGGAGGAGTCTCAGGGCTTTGTACAATTTCCTCATCAGGGGCTAGATCTGGGTTTAGTGCAAATATGCTCTCCAGGTCAATCTGTGAATCAAAGAAAACGCTACAAATGACTGGCATCTTCACAACATATGGCAATGTAATTTGTAGCCTGTATTATGAGTGACAGTAAGCAGAGTATAAGCAATTAGAGTGACAACAGAATATAATCGGTAATGTAAGGCCATTCAAAGACTCTCTTTGAAACTGTTAAACCAGCATCTTACACCTGGTCCAAAAGTATAGTTTTGTGTGTTACTGAGGTACTTGTACCATGTACACATGTTACTGAGGTACTAGTGCACATGTACTGCTCCATCCTACATGTCCCTGGCATTACTGTAAGGATGCTATATTTGTGTATGAGGGCAGCTTGAGTCTGAATAACTTGAAAAGCTGTATTCATGCTGACCCACCCAGGAAATGAAAACAGGTTCCTCCCAGCAACACACACATTCACACACACTTTTTTCCCCCCAGTCCCTATAAAACTCTCTCCTACAGTTCTAATGGCTTTCCCAGAAATCCCACAGAAACCCCATGAGTCTTTGAGACTCAATATGGGCTCTGCATCCACTCATACCCCGGCAATAACATCACTTCCGCCAAGGAGTCAGTCATTAAAATTAAATGACGCCAAGAGGCTATTCTTTTTCCACCATTTCCTTTCATCCGTCCAGGATGTGACTGCACAAGGACCAAAGGACCTACCATGAAGCTGAATGTGTGAGTGTGGCAATTACTCAGGATTGGTTACCTCTTTCCCTTTTGTGTCTCCATTTTCAATCCATTCCACAGTGACACTTTCGTTGTCTTCATTAAGAGACGTCACCATGGCTTGGTGTATTCGTCCTGTAAACACAAAGGAATAACGAATACCAGCAGGTTATAACTTTGTTCCTTGTTTTGACAGAAATAACCACACATGAGGTGATCTCATTCATATCTTTTATTGATGAACTAAAGCTGTCAATAATAAGAAGAATAATTCAATTCAAGGCATAAACCATATACCCCTAACCCAATGGCATAAACCATATACCCTTAACCCAATGGAAGTAGCCTGCATTGTTCATTAAGAACTCCACAGGTGCAGGTTACACCATGAGAGACCAACAATAATAGACCAACAATATGTTTATACACTGAGTAAGTATGCTAGGGTTCAGCGCAGTCACTTCACTAAGGGCAATACAGCACTACAATGGCAAACACATCTGTTCACTTCTTCAAGCAATTATGACAAAAAAACTCATCCTCTGCATATCTGTGAGGACACAAAGACAGTATATCAGAAAAAAGTCAGGTTTCGTCACATTGCAGAACAGACCTAATGACCTAATTACACTATGTTGCCTTCCTTGTTGTGACAGTGGAATTACATTGCTATGCTACTGTATGTGGTCCACTAGCAGTGATGCTGTAATATCATTAAATCCTGCCAGTCAGGCACACAGAGCTTCTATAACCATGCAATCCATACTGTAGGCCTATCTAACAATGTGGGATTAGATGTATTTGTATCTGACAAACTGGCTTCAGTAAAATGTACATGAAATATTGACACCTCCTCATTAACAGTAAAGAAGCAATATCTACACAATTTCTGAATCTATAATATACAGCATGATTAAGGGATGCAGTGCTAAAATGGGCTGTGCCACAAACGTGCTTTTGGAGCAGGGTGCGTCATTGGTGCGTCCTTAAATGGTAGCCTATTCGCCTGTTTCTACACGAGATGCAGGAGTCCAGCTGGCGAGGGGAGTGCTGCTACGGCTCACTAAAACTGGGCCAAGACTCCACCACCCCATAACGCTGCAGTTACTGGCAATCACATTTCTGCTTTCCATGCAATATGAGCAGGTAGGTGGTAGATATTTAAACGATCGAAGCTTTCTGCTATTTAATGCCAATTAAGCAATTGATTACCTGATATAAACAGTACGCACGGATCCATGTCATCGCAAACTGGACTTTTTCATTCACATGATGGCAAACCGTTAAAACACGGATGTGCACACCTGTACCTGCAACGACCTAACTGTTGTCAGGGGTCGCTCAGGAAGATGGTGAGGCTACAGACAGCACCATCCTATCAAAGACGCCGAGTGTTGCCGCGAATGAATATCCCGCAAGCGCGAGAACAATTCCATAGAAAAGTGAAAGTTGTACAGCGCAGCCTGACAGTTTAATGGAAGACTTTTTTTTCAAAGGAGACTATGAAATATTGTTTCGCCCATGTCACTGCAGGCGTGTGCTGACACTGCCAGGCTTATCAGAAAATTATATACCCACCCCATCCCTGTGGATATCAAGGATGTTTGCAGAACGGACTCAGCTGTGAACCCAGCTATGAAGTGCATGCAAAGTACATCCCCGCTTGCCTGCTCTAATGTTTTTTTAGCCTGACATAAAAGTTCAACATTGTAGCCACTTGCGCAAACCCCTGCTACTGCTTCATGTATTTCTTTCTTCCCTCTTCAAACAAAACAGGATGCTCTGCAGTCAGTTATCCACTAAGCTAACGCTAGCTCAGTTATTTGTTGGAAGGGCTAGCTAGCTACGTGTGCATGCATGCATCATGTGTAATGTGTGTGTGGGGTTGACAATGCACTGACAGCTAGCTGGCCTGTCCATTGTGCTGAATTACATTTGACAGTCTTATATTCCACGCCGGCAATAAATGGAATATGCTATGTCAAGCTCTCTACACAGCAGGCCAGTGGCAGAGGATTAGCGGTTGAGCAGCTGAGGTTACTCAGCAACAAAGCTGATGTAAAACTGGCTAACGCGGCAACCTCCTTCAAATCTGGCATCTTCCTCTAACCGGAGAAATCAGACTGGGTGTGACTTACCATCGCTTCGTTTGATTTCCACGTAAATACCGACGAGAATCTTTCCAAAAAAAGATGCCATCCCTCATGTGTGATATACCTATATATTTGCACCGATATGTAACGCGATATGTTTAAAATAACGAGGCACTAAGTTCTTCCAGTACTGCAGAAACCGGGAGGAGGTCAGGAGGAATTGAGGGAGAAAGATGATGATAGCGCCTGCGCAGAAGACTCTCCCCACTCGCGTCAGTGCCAAGAGAAGAGCAGCAGAGATGACCTAACATTGATTTACAAGAAAATGTGCCCAGCTCATTGATGTATTCATTTCCAGATGTAGTGAGATCTTGTTTGGATAAACAAGTCACATCACTGAGTAATTTCATTTGACGTGATATATCCAACCTAATAGCCATGACAAATCTTTTATATGCTACTGATAATACTAAAAGCATTAATATGCTACTTTCAAATAGGCTATTATTTATATACCAAACATATGTAAAATAAACAAATAAATGAATGACTGTGATCATAAAAAGTCCCATCCTTTCACTAGAGTCTAAAAACCAATAGACCTATGTTGTTTGATCTTTAAGATATGGACAAAAATGGGAAAGATCAAGGGAGAAATCTCTGATAGGTCTACTGAAATGTGAGTGGGAACCTGGTCAGCTGCCAGTTGAGTGATTGTTCATCCCAGACCCATCCTACCCAACTGACCTCAAAGAGATAGACCCCCCTTCTGAGTCATAGACTGAAATTAAGGTAACACTGCTTACTTTACAAAAGATCTTCTGTGTGGCATTGCTTGATTATTGATAAATTAATTAATCAATTAGATGATTAATGAATGAGTGCTAAAGCTGATTGGCAGCTGTTTCACAGCATGGGGATACTTTTATTTTACCAACACTATTTTCCCAATTCTTCTCTGTACAGAATTTCTAATGTTTTCTAAAAACATATTTGCCTAACTTTTAACATAATAACAATTAGCCTAATTTCTATGTTAATAAAATCTACTCCATCTCAAATATTTGTTTACCTTTGACTGGGGTGAAACTGATAGGCTACACATGGTGGCAGCAAAGCACCAGTGCATTAAGGGTATGTAATATTCTAACTTTTGAGCAAAAATAATTTGCCTGTTTGTAGCCTATGTGAGACAGAAAGTCTTTTCATTGAACATGGATTATGAAAATGTTTGACTGATCAGGGAAGTGCAGTTTTATTGCAATGTTATTGCAGTTTTAGTGTTTTATTGCATGTATTGCATACATATGAATGTAAAATGAATGAAAAGTGCAATATTTCATATGTGTACAAACTGCCTGCCTCCACTGCAAAGTATTGCTCTTTACAACAGTATTGTATTGTATTGACATGACCATAAACAGCACTGCATCATACTTCAGGGAGAAAAATGTCAGTTTACCTGTCACTCAACTAGAGTTATTTTTGTAAGGGTTGTGTCATGGCTCAAGCTTAAAGATTTTTGACTGAAATTCTGTAGGCACAGTTTAATCCCCAAGTCTATTTCCAATATCAGACTGGTCAGCCTAATCCTCAACACCAGGTTCCCAGTAGCCTATTCTCTAAGAGCTGTCAGCCTCTGCAGATGATCTCCTCTCTCTACTTGCTTTGCACACGTTTCTTTTCACCTCTATTAGAATGATCAGCCATCATCATTGTAATACAGTTAGTCTTCCTGATGACAAGAATTTGGCCATGTGATGGGATAGGATAAGAGGGTGGCATGGTTGACCTTCATAGCTCTTACAGTGATTTTCAGGGAAAATGTAGATTTTTTCCTCAGTCAATTATTCAGAAATTAGCCAGTATACAGCCAATTAAAAATAATTAATGATCTCTGTGATACCTGAATTGATCTGCTATTTATAGCTCTCAATTTGTGTGAACAACCTCTCGATTTGTGTGAACCACCTCTCGATTTGTGTGAACCACCTCTCCTGGTGTACCTTTGGGGATCCACCTTCACCTTAATGTCAGACCTTTAGCAGAAATAGCCTGTTGCCATGGTGATTCTTCAGTAAAGAAAGAGAGGAAGACAAGACAGAGCAACTTGACCTAAACAAATTTAGAGCAGAAACTTATTGCGCTGGTAGCAGTTCAATTAGCCTCAGAACCATCTTACAACTTCAAAACAGTTGTTCACATTTTCTCATAACACAAGCTTTCACAACTCTCATGTTGCTGTAGACAACAGTTTGTCAAGTAATTTCTGATCTGTAATCTGAAATGTAATAACCATTAACACTTTCTTTGAACCCAGTATTCATGAGGCATTATGAACTCATTCATAAAGGGCTGTAATACATAAAGCCTAATAATTACTGGCATTATTAGTAGTAGTAGTATTACTACTACTACTACTACTACTAATAAAAATAATAATAAATGTCTATTCATGTAGTCATATACTCACATATACATACATACATTATAATGTTATCTTATAAGCCTTTATAACTTAAAGTGTCACAAAGCATTTTAAATTGATCTCTCATTACAAAGGAAACATGCCTATTTTGAGTTTTGCTAATGTCAAAAAATATAAGGATTTCTGAATGCACTAGAACCTTATGAATGTGTTTATGCCTTACGAATACTGAGTTAATAGAAAGTTTTACCAAAATTTCACAACACATTTTTAATCTCATTCAAAATGCACCCAACCAAAACTGACATCAGATATCAGTCTAGCCAATTTATGTTCTGCAATCTGTTTAATCCAATGCTATTTTATAATATCTCTCTATCAGCACTGAATGTATTATACATTACAGAGCTCATGAGTATGACACTGTCCATGTAGCATGTCCTCATATGTGGGTTGTTTTAAAGTACAGTGAAAACTGCAGCCCTTGGCTGCCCTGTACTTCAGTGTGATATTCATGCAGGGGATCTACAGTGGGACAGCAGCCCAGTGTGGCCTAGAGGAGGAGGTGTGTGTGTGTACGTGTGTGTGTCTGTGTGTGTGCTTGCACGTGTATGACTGACTGCACACGTGTGTGTTCATGTGTGTTTTTGTGTGTGTGTGTCAGCTGGGAGGTTAGGATGGGGGTTTGCTTGGTCTGAGGATAATGATTTTTGGCAGGGTTTGGGGCCCTTACTACTGTGCACTGGAGCTGCAAGATACACTTTAATTGGAAAAGTTCACCCTAGTCTCTTTGGTTAGGACCACATTATTTGAAGCAAGTTTTTCTCACTTTTCCTTTGATTATTAATTGGCATACCAGTATTTTGATCTCCATGTCTGTCCTCAGGAGAGGACATGTTCAGTCTATGCTGCTGTAAGGTAATTCCTGCATTTGGATTTGGACTGGTACAGTTAAAGGAGCCAGCAATGAAAACAATTGGAACCACTTATGAGTCTCTTTGAAAAGCTCTTTACAGAAAATACAACATTCAGACAAACAGAATTTTCAATCTGTCTTCAGTTATGCCCTTTGATATTCATAAATCAAATTAAAATGCATTTCAGACTTTTAAAAAGGGCTTGCCATTGTCTGACTCAGATGAATTCAGTGGAGATGCACCAGTCAGATGAGTCAAACCTCTATTTAATGTGAATGACTAATTATTTTTTGCTCTTTTTTGCTTTACTCTTGGTTTTTAATATTTTCACTTATGTCTTCACATCAGTTTTATTTCTGTCTTTTGTGAGAGTCTGCCTTGTGTGAGAGTGAGCATGCCATTAATAGTATTGCAGTATAACTGGTAGATGAAGATGGCTGCCATTACTGCAGTAAAATAAATAGCTACATGATGGTGACAGCATTAAGTTTTACATGACGCATAATCGCTAAACCTACAATGTGAATTAATTTTCTATGGCCTCACGAAATAGGTTGTGGATCGCAATAAGCTATATTCAGGTACATTAAAGAGTGTTAAAGTATTCATGAATGACTATAATTATTTTTCAGAATTCTCCTTACCTTACTCCAAAGTGTGTTTTATAGTATTCATATAGTGTCCTTTTTTCAAAATGGACCTTTTATGTGTTAGATTGGTCTTATCTTTGAATCCTGCTTGATATTCTGAAATGCAGTGTTTCCTGTATATCCACCCACCCATGCCAACTCCTCTGCCACCTGCTGACTGTCATTTGTGTCACCCTGCCCCTTCATTCTTTGATGATAAAATCATTATCCACACAATTCAAATCTTGTCACACATGCCCACAGCATGGGCCACAATTAATATTCTCCTGTGCCTATGGTCCAGACTATTTCCTGCACCAAGATTACTCATCGCATGTCACAGCTTTGTGGGGAAAGTATACATTTCACAAATGGCATGTCAACACAGGGTCTTCATATTCTGTTTGATGTGTCTGCAGCGATGTATAAGAGGTGACAACCAGTAAATTAGCTCCTGCAGACCTACTATGGAGAGGAAAATGAGCTGGATATACCACAAGGATATTCATGTCTTTATGCTTCAAACAAATAGCCTCTTTAAGGCTATAATCTCTTTTATGAGTTACATACTGAATTGTTGATATGGCTTGGTGTGTTCAATGAGGGCTTTATTTACTTTTTCTAAATTTGAATTATTCAAAATGTGCATTGTAATTAAAAATTATTATCACTTATGATAGGGTAGTCAAACCCTAGAACCCCATATATGTACAGATGGTACATTTCCAAAGCAGACCACTAGAGGTCATGTTACATTGGGGAAAATCTGGAAAAATAAACTGGTATTATTCATGCCAGTGCTATTTGTGGTCTTAATAGTCTTAATCGTCTTAATAAATATAATGCATACAAATTATTGATGTCATGAAAATGGAAAATAAAACATTTTAGACTCAGTATTGCACTCGTTGCCCCTTCCAAATGAAAAACACATGGAAAATGAACATCCATGTTAATATTTGTGCCTCTGGCGCGGCACTCAATTGTCCCAGAGCATCTATAAATGACAAAGCTATCCCCCTTAGAAAGATACAAATGAAATACTGTTCTTATTTGATCTGCTAAATATAATTACTCTGAGAAATATATAGACCTGGAATGAGTATTTGGTGACTATATCACTAATCTCAACTGTGATATTTTGCACAGCAACATGCTAAATAAATAATTGACAGAGAACATGTGCTTTCATATGAATACAGGTGCTCAGAGACATAAGCAGTGGTGTTTTCTGTGACGACCTCCTTGGACTGAAAATTATACTCATTATAGATAGATAGAAATAATGTCAGTCAAGACCCACAAAAAATATGTAGTTACAGATTTATGCATGTGGCTAAAACATTAATAGAAACAGCCCATTTCTGTTATTTTTTTCTCAGCAATATCCAGCTTTGACAGTCTAATTGGAATTGTAATACGGCATGATTTGACAAGCTATGTCTGCTTGTGTCTCGCAGGCCTGTAATGCATGGGGTTGTGAAGACTATGACTCGGCTTAGCCAGAGACTTTGGAAAAGATGTGTATATAGACTTTAGGAGAAACCAGCAGCTTAACCTCACAAAACCAACCAACTAAAGTATGTCTGAAACAAGGCAGTCAGGCACTGTAATTATATAGTAAATGGAGTTAATCGTTGCTGGATATATGCAGTGTTGATATCTACAGTTATATTTCCCACGTTGCATTTCCACATCACTTATGCTTTTCCCCCGGGCGGCCATTGCTAGGCAGTGGAGTGGGCAGGAGAGATATTGAAAGAGGTTTTTTTATTCTCTTTTCTTTTTATTGTTTTATAATCGGCCACTGGCCCTTTTACCTTTTACCATTTACCTTTTCATCTCTTTCCTTCCATCTCTTTCTTAACCCCCTCTTTCTCTTTCTCCTCCTCCGTCCTTTCTCTCCTTTCTCCTCTACTTCTCCCTCCCACACTCCTTGCAAATGTGTCATCTTGCTCCCTGCAGCCCAGTGCAGTGGCCTGAAACAGGTTTTAGGTTTGCATCAGTACCTTGAGTACCTCGTGAGAAAAACACATTAATAATAACAATAATAACAGACACCACACACACACACACACACACACACACACACACACACACACCACTCCCTCTAGCCCTTGTGAGCATAGCATAAGAGGGAGGCTTTATATAAGACTAGGATTTGGGTTGTCCTATTAAGTCTTCTGAGTAACAGGATGCCTGTCCACCATTGTGGCATCCTTACAGACATACGGTTTGTGTGCACAGGGCCTGTTTGCATGTCAAGGGGGCCTCACACACACACACACAACCCTCCACAGTGTTAGACCCTGGAGGCACATACAGACAGGAAGAACCCTGACAGGAAGCCATCTAGAGTGACACGACTGGCGCGGGTCAGGTGTAACTCCTACGCCACACGGCCTTTTCAGAGGCGTCCACAGAGACATGGCCATTGTCCAGCACACAGGCGGTAATTGGGTCATTATGGGTCATAGAGACGTATCGATTGTCCAGTCCTCAGGCCAGGCTGTGCTTCTGCGGTGCTGGATGTCAGTGCTGATGGGCTCTGGGAGAGGAAGAACAGGAAGACGAATCCTGGATGGAGAGATGGGATGGTTTAGTGTAAAACCTCAACATGGAGGTGTCTGTGAGTAGGTTGGTTCACCCCATATCAGAGTGATAAGACTCACTCACTCTTCATGAGAGGCTATACCCACACTGTTTTATCATACACAATGAATTATTCATCTTGACATATGCTGTCAATATATTCTGAATACCGAAAATGCATTTTGAAATTTAAAGCATTATTTTTTGGACCATTTTTTTCAGTTTTCATATTTAGAATAAAAAAAATAATTTGAATGAAAATGAATTTTGTATGTGGTCTTTGAAAAGTTAAAACATTCTCAGAGTAGAAGCCTTTGGCTGGCTCCCTGCCTCCCAGTTTTCAAGAAACTTCTTTAGTAGTTCTCCCTTTAGACTTTGCACCATGCTACCATCAAAGGCCCAGTCTTGATCAGTCAGCACCAGTACTTTAATGTATGCTACTTAAGAGTGTGTCCTCTGAACAGAGGCCCCTGACACATCTCTCCCTAAAATCCAGCAACAGGGAGACGGAGATGGCATCAGCCATCATCCAGTTGAAGCACTGCCTCCTGAGTCCTAACAATCTGTAATCCCATGTCTCATACCCAAATCCACTTAATTTCCAGAGCCAGTGTTGTGTGTGCGTTTTGATACCCAAACTCACTGCTCTAAGTGCATTTTGATACCCAAACCCTCTGCTTACTGTGTTACCCTAAGCAGAATCATCTCCAAAACACCACTGACTTTAACAGCATAACCTGTGTGATAAAACAGGTGTAAACTGTCTACTGCGCATGGCTCACAAGAACAAAAAAACAATAGCTGTGCCACACCATTTGTCTGGCCAAGCCATTTTGTGAAATATGACTGGTGATGGATGGTCATCCTGACAGTGGAAAGTAGCGTGTCCAATCTGATGTGTTTATATCAACAAGTTCCCACTCTTCTGAAGCTTTCAGAGGGTGTAGGTAATGAGAGAGCTAGTGAAATCTGAACGTCACACAAAATCTGTCAAATGTCTCAGCTTGTGGCTTTTGATCAATGTTTCATTTCACTTCAAAGCTAAACATCACAATAAACCAGTGTTTAACAAATTATTTCACTAATATTCAGGAAACATAACTCTCCAGGAGGTGATGTAACTGCATAAACAGGCCTTTTTAGCAAATCAGCTAAGAGACCTTATGGGCCATGTGAAAGTCATTGCCGTATTTATCATCCAACGCAGGTGCCAATGCCATTTGAATTCTTAGCGACTCCATTCGTCATCAGCAGTCTGGAGTTTCTCCACATTAGAGCGCTGATTACCCCCCATCCTTCATCAGGCTGGCATTGCAGTGCAGCCACGGGATGAAAAATGTGTTAATATCGAAAGACATAAATCAGGACTTATTGAACAGGTGCCCAACTAAGGCTGTAGATTTTTTTTTTGAAAGAGGGAGGGGGTAGTGGGAGAGAGGAGGAAAGTGAGAGACAGAGAGAATGAGAGGGAGGGAAAGACAGAGAGCAAGAGATAAAGTGATTGTTTTGATTGTGCTTATGCATTTTATTGTTATGAAAATTAGAAGTTAGTTGGAGGTGTTTCTAAAGTGGCTTAATGATCATACTGTGCCGTAGCAATTATTTCAGCTATTCAGTCATGTTGTTGAATCTGAGACTATTTAGAGAGGCGTGTGCGGCTGTGGTGCAAGAGGTCAGTGTGTGTGTGTGTGTGTGTGTGTGTGTGTGTGTGTGTGTGTGCATGTGGGTGTTTACATACCAACTTCTATTTCACACACCTCATCTTCATTAACCATCCAAATGCTAACACTGCACAGTGTGTTCATGCCCTTCATTGTCTACTGGCTGGAAAATTTTGCCTAAACTCTTACAGCAGAGGCTGCCAGTGCCAGTCTCATTGTCTGAGCATCTCGTGAGGTGCGTGAGGTTGGCAGCATCACACAGCTCACTAACCAGCCTTCTCTGTTAACTTTACTCTGCTCTATTGAGCTTCTCACTCCTCCAATGATTCTCTGCCTCTGTATCACACTCTGTTTTAGTCTTTTAGTCTTTTTAGATAGCATGGTCCTTTACCCCCACCTCCACGTGCTCCAGTGCCACACTGCACCAACCTATGCCACTTTAAGCAGCCCTGCCACACTGCACCAAAGTGTGTCACAGTGCATTTAACTGTCCTTTAGTCTTTGAAATGTACTGCACAATCAATTCTGTGGTGTGTCATGCCATCATCTATTTTTCTTTGTCATGCCACTTTGTCCCATGCTGTGCCAGTATGCTCCGACTGTCTGGAACCATTTACATTTTTGTAGCATTTTGTTCTGTGCCACCTTCTGTTATAGCTCTGATGGTATCTTTCTTTATGTGCAAAATCTGTGCACATGGTTACTCCCCTGTGCTATTTTGCACTACAGTTTTGTAAAACATACTGTGTTGTTTTGTGTCATGCTGTGCTGTTGCCTGCCATGCTGTGCTACGCTGTGCCATGCTGTGCTTGAGAATGCTATTTCGCGCTGTTCAGTAATATGCCCTGTATATCAGCATTGATCTTCCCTGTGGATCATCCTGTGCCAAGGCTGCCTCTCTTATAATCTATGGTCCTCTACACTGTTGCGGATCTGCTTTTGTATAGTATGTTGTGTTTTGGCACTATAGCTTTTTGCCATGCTATGCCACACTGAGCTACTGTATGCTGTGCCATGCTATGCCATTTGCTGCCAGGATACATGCTGTGTTGCAGTATGCCATACCACAGTTCCATAGAACCCACACATACTCTGATACCTCGGCTACACTTTACAGTAATGTGCTTTCTGGCTCAAAAACAGAAATTGTGCTCATTGAAACTATGTTAATGTCACTTCCAATCCAATAGAAGGTGAGCGCACCAGATTGATACTGTCTGTAGCACGCCCTAGCTTTAGCAGAGCAAAATGGAAACGTTTTGTAAACTCAGCCCTAGATAGGTCTCTTCTACAGCTGAGGGCAAATTTAAAGTAGTGAAATGGAAAAAAAATGAAACTAATACAACTGCAGTCAGCCTTGGGCGAGATGGAAAATGGGCCAAATCTTACTTTCTCCCATCTGCAAGATGTCACACTGTTGCCAGTATCAAGAAATTGAATTGTGTCCATTCACAGTAGATGCTGTGGTACATTAGCTATTGGAGCTGTTTTTACAAATTCTTAGTTATGTATGATTACTGTCTTAAACTTCAGTCATAGTATCAAAAGGAAATGGCTAATAATTAAAGACACTGTAGAGACAATTTAGGTTGCCTCTGCAAACATAATCCTGGCATAAATTCTTTGAAATTATGTATTTGTCAGTTTGTCTAATTTATGTGGAGATGTTTCTACATTGTTGCATTCAAAAATTGATGTATCCAGAGGATCTGTGCCAGGTCAAGGTCGCATCTGAGCCAAAACGGTTCAAGGTTGAATTTGTGCCAAAACAGCAAGATCAGCGGTTACATTGAAGCTGCATTATTTGCATTCTGGATGACCTTAACTCATTCTGAGTGTAGCACGACCTTGGGTTGGCCAGCAGAGAGACAGTACTCAATTAGGCTGAAGAACTGAAAGAACAAAAGGAAACAGGCAAATGTTTTCAATGTGTATATATGCATTTTTATCAGTCTTTATGCTGCATTTGAATTGTCTTTTGTCACAGGTGTTTTACAGTAGTACTTTGTCACAGGTGTGTCTCCAAGTATTCATACCTGCCTTGCCAATATGCATGCGCGCGCACACACACACACACACACACACACACACACACACACATGCACACACACACACATACAGCCACACACGCATGCACACATACACAGAGAGAGAGAGAGAGAGATACATACAGAAACATGCTGTGCTATTGTCTCACTTTAGTGGTCAGCCATTGTCTTAGGTCTTCATTAGTATGCTGGAGGTTTGCCGGTATGATGGGTGGTGGCTTGGTTGGATGCTCTCTCCCCCGTCCCCGCTAAATGAGTATAATTATTTTCAGAGCTGCGGGCGGCTCATGCATGTTTTATCCCCCATCTGGAGCGAACATGCTACACATAACCTACACAGTACACACACACACACACACACACCGCATAACGCATAACTCATAACTCACTGCCTTTGCTATACATGACATACACTTTGGACATACTTCATGCATGCTACACACACACACACACATGCACACATAGATTCATAATGATAAAAGACACTTTTTTCCCCAGACCACAGAAGTGAGTGATTGTGTGAGTGTATGCGGCCGACCCCCTCCGTGTTGGTGAGAGAAGATAGAATGATGCTTCTGCACATCACAATACATCACAAACACACACACACACACACATACACACACGGAGAGACTATGATAGACACATCAAACATACATCACACACACACAAGTCACAGACACACACCAAACACACACCCCTACAAACAGACATCACAGATGAGCCTCTGTACACCACTCACACTCACCTGACACACACCTTCTGTTGTACTCCTGCCACACACTACACACATACACACACACACACACACACACACACGTGTGCACACACACACACACACACACACACACACACACACACACACACACACACACACACACACACACACACACACACACACGTGCACGCACACACACACACACACGCATGCATACACACAAACACACAGACACACACACACACATACACATTTAATAGGATCCACTGATCTGTAAACTGACAAATGAACTTTGAAACAGCCAGAGAGGCATGAGACAAAGGCGACAGAGAGAGAGAGAGAGAGAGCGAGAGAGGAAGAGAGGGAGTGAGAGAGAGAGAGAGAGAGAGAGAGCAATTTCTTTTGTCCTGCTGCGCTGTCATTGGCTCCTCTGCCCATCACTAGTCACCACCGCTGCCACATCCTCCTGCTCCTCCTCCCTCTCCCTCCCTCTCTCCTCCTCCTCCTCTTCTCCCCTCTGCACAGGCGGGCGGGCGCCTTTAAATGCATTTATTCATTTCATTTCCTGGCGGTGAGCAGGGCAGGGCTTTCCGCCCGCCTAGTTTTTTATAATGAGCATGTGGCTCCGCTGCCTCTGGGGCTGCTTGCGCGACAACGGCGACAGCGGTGGCGGCAGAAGCGTCAGCAGCTTGTGGCCAACGCGGAGACATTATCCAGATGCCACATGTGCTGGGATGTTTGCATATGAAGCCCCCCTCTTTTTTTGCGTGTCACAGGGGAGACATGTATGGTCATGTATGAGGTGATACCTCCTCTACATATTCCAGAGAAGGGAGAAGGGTGGGTGGGGGTTGGGGGTATGAACCATATTCTTGGGGTAAAGGACCATATTCTGGAACAAAAGAGATGGCTAGGTAGTTCAGACCAGGGAACACGTGAGGAGTGACAGATCTGATTTTCCTGGCATCTCCCATTCCCCCTCCCAACACACACACACACACACACACACACACTTACACACATACACGTCCCCCATTCCTGTCACTGCCCTTAGGAGATGTCATATGTGAAAAACAATGTGATTTCCATCCTGATATTATGCAGATGTCAGCAGTATGTCTTGGAAAGCTCCGGAAACTCAACCTATACCTCCTGTCAGTGTGCAGGCAACCCAACACTGCAGTCTTAGTATCTTTGAATTCACCCAAAGGCTCCCTCAGATCTCTCCTCCTGTAAAATATACTAGTGCTCCTGCACTCTGCAAGGTTACCAGTTCAGAATAAGGAGGAGTTAAACACACCCCTGCTAAATTAGAAGGCCCATTTGTTACCCCTGCTCTGAGAGTGGGAATGCAAAGGGAATCACTACCTGGTCAATATATTTGGACAAAAACCACACCCCTCGTAAATCCTATGCAGATTGATAAGAATAACAATAAATGTTAGGTATTGCCTGGACTAGGTAGACCACCCCCCCTTGATATTTGTTTTGAAAATCCCAACCACTCAAGGCAACTAATCATTGTCAAAGCGTTGAGGCAAACCAGACTCCAACGTAAGACAAGAGCTATGTATTTATGTATGTATGTATGTATGTATATATGCAGTTCACGTAAATGGGAGTTCTCAGACCTTTTCCATGTGCTTTAAAAATAGGCCGCTCACTCATAATGAGAAGTTCTCATGGACGAACTGAAAACTAAAGCTATACAGAGTTTTGTCTAACCTATTTTTAACCTGTGTGTGTGTGTGTGTGTGTGTGTGTGTGTGTGTGTGTGTGTGTGTGTGTGTGTGTGTAACCAGATTCTTCCACAGGAGCATATTTATGTATGTTGTGCTCCGTTCGCCTAAAGCGCAGCTGAAGCCACATTTAACTGATGTGGAATTAGTATACATTATGTGTCATATCCCTCATTGCCTCCGCAAATTGGATTCTGGTAAATGGCAATGGCCGACGAGCCTCGGCTCTCTCATCTCTCTCTAATGGCTTTGAGGGAGGCCGGCCATAACACACACATACACGTGTGTGTGTGTGTGTGTTATGGTTTATAACGGCATGAGTTACAGTGCATACAGTGACTTCCAGCTGTGTTTCTGGATGAAGCAATTCACTGATAAGTTTTTGTCTGAAATTGAAAGAGTGTTGGGATTGGGGTGTGTGTGTTTGTCGTGTACATGCATGGATGTGTGTGAGTGTTGTATGTGTGTGTGTGTGTGTGTGTGTGTGTTTGAAATTCCATGTGGCATTTATTGTGTTGAGTCCATATGACCTCAGTGACATCTAAAGCCTTCAAGGGCCAATTCATCCCCGGCCTAACCTCAAAGGACAACATCAAGATGGATATTTCCAGAACCCTCTGAACCTTCCCTGGAATGTCCCAAACATTCAGGTCCTGATTTATGGTTATGGAGAGAAAGAGCTGTAGATGTGAGCATAGTATGACAGTTCAGTGACAGCTTTTGTACATCAAATGCACAAAAGTATGCTTGAGGCCTCTTAAAAGGCGTGGAGAGACTGCAAAGAAATTGAGTAATTAAGTGAATGTGTTTTAATTAGTCATAGTTAAGTTCATTTGCCACACAAAAATTTATCATCATGAACGATGATGACCCTAAAAATAGGCATGGAGCCGCCAACTTCAGGCCTGCAATAACTGCCAGTCTTCATTAATGCATCATTACTGCAGATTGACTCATCAACATTTGCATGTATAGCCAAAATGGCCCCTGAAATGGCTTCATAAAGGTTCAAAAAAGAAAGCCATTTGAACTCTGATCCTCATCCTATACAGAATTATAATACACCTTTTTTGAATGAAGAGTAAAATGTATGAAATGAAAATCATAGATTTGTATGTGTGAATACTAAATACTGATATACTCAGAGATCTAGTGTCAAGGATTTGATACAGTTTTGTATTTAGTTTGTGTTTGGGACTTTATTTCCCACTGGTGTCAGAATCTTGGTAATGGAACCTGTGGGTAGCATCCATAACGGAACCTTCCACATGAGCAGTCAGTGTTCTTTCCCAGGAGGCTCATTCCTGCGCACTCTTTCTAAACACGCCACTGCTGGCTCAAATGCTCTCATATGCACACATCCAGCCTAGAATTAAAGCAGCACAGTGTATTAGCTCCCCTTTTCAACAAATTTTGACATACTGAGCCCCATTTTTGGAAAACTGATGAAGATCATGCTCATTGCACCTTTCTGTGACAACAACTTCTCATTGTAAGTCAATCTGGCAGCAAAATGAGTTGTAAGCAATTACTTAACATAAAACAAAGTATTTGCATTGCAAAAGCATTGAGTTGCTAAATTGTGAACTAAAATATGCTGTTCTTGCTGTGTTTTAATACACAGCAGATAATACATATCTACAAAACACAGATGAGTTCAGTCCTCCATCTGTATCATTAAGCCCAATCCAGTGAAAGACATTTTTTGGAGAAAACAGATGTTATGCATTGTAATATAAACACACAAAAGCTCCCCTATGTGACCTTATGTGGGTTGCTTATTTTTAAGGCATGCTTTGTTTTTTTGAAGGTGTTTTTCCTTCCGTCCATCCATCTGAATAGCAAGTCACAGATCTTGGCAGCATTGATCCTCATCATCTCTGTGCTCCTCTCTCTCTCCCTCATCCTCTCCCTCTCTCTCTCTCTCTCTCTCTTTCTCAGTGGTGTGGGTGGTGATGATCCTTGTTCACAGTCGCTGGCTGAAAGTGCTATTGGCTGTGACAGGCTGCAGACCAGCCTCTCTTTAATTGGCATCCTAGTCCATCTCATCGCCCAAACACACTGATAGGGACCACAAAGCCTGCTGCTGTCGCCGCCTGCTCAAGTATTGAAGCATTCGGGACTTGAATCAGACACACATACACACACATACGCATGTGTTTATGCTTTCACAGACACAAATGCACACAGACACATTGCTGTGCTTACCGTGCATTGTCGATACACACACTCATGTACACACACACACACACACACAGACACATAAGCATATACACACAGATATGCATGATCTCATGCATGTGCACACATAGACAAACACATGCACACACACACATGCACACACACACACACACACACACACTCACACATACACACACACACACACACACGCGCACACACACATACTGACACATACACTACTTTGGGCCTGCTCAAAAAATGACACGCTTGTTTGCAGACTGCCACCCAGAGCCTGTAAAAAAAGATCACACATCCTTTATCAGCATTTGTGCTGGAGTCTCCATGGCAACTGTATAATAGATTTGCCCTAATTCAATCCCAGAAGCTGTGCTGAAGTGTGAATGAAGAAAGAAAGAAGGAAAAAACGGAAAAAGGGAAAGAAAAAAAATGCACAACCCTGAATTCTTTTCAGTTCCAGGGTAAGATGTCAGGCGGCAAGTCAAATGCTCTGAGCACGGAAATAATGCCAGACGCAGAGAGTGAGACTACTGCGCTCCTCCCTCTCTCTCTCTCTCCCTATCCCTTTCTCTCCCTATCCCTCTCTCTCTCATTCTTTCTCTCAGTGTTTCCTATTGTCTTCTCCCCCTCGCTTATCTTCTCCATCCTCCGCTTTGGTGTGCCCCTCCCCCTCTGTGTTTGCGCTCTCAGTCTCTCTCTCTCTCTCTCTCTCTGTCTCTCTCCCCCTCTGACATTCACAATGCCAGACCCCATTGGATTTCATTCCAGCCTTTAGAATCTGCCTTATTACTCTCCCGTCACTGAAATAGAATGGGGATTATAGCCAGGGTCAGGAGCATCTCAAAGTAATAAAGAAGAGAGAGAGAGAGAGATAGAACGAAAGAGAGAACTGGAACACACACACGGAGGGAGTGAAGAGAGAGCAAGAGAGAGAGAGGCAGTAAAAAAAGAATAAGGGTTGTGTCTGCTGAATTCCAGGGGACTGTGCTGATCTCTCTAGCAAATGAACTTTCTTGGAAAGCCATTTTAGTGGGGGACACACAATGGGAAGTTGTTAAAGGGGTGACGGGGTGAGGGGAAAATGAACACACTGACACACACACACATATAGACACACATACACACACACACACACACACACACACACACACAAAGCCTCCTCTCCAAGGCAGTCACCACGGTGACCTTGCTCCTGCTAAACCTGGGGCGCTCTTGGAGCTTTGCAAACACTGACAAACCCCCCCAAAGGCTCACACTGCAGAGAGTGATTTCTCCAGTGATCATGATTGGCCTTTGTAACATGTTTACCTTAATTTATCCCTCCCACATCAAAGAAAAGGCCAGGCTGAACAGTCACAGGCAAACACAAGGCTCTGGCCACATAGAAATGTGTTGCTTCTAATAAATCTGATGCATTTTTTATGTTTTCATTTTAAGAGTTTGCAGAAAACAACCACAAGGAAACTGCTTGGGAAAGAGTGTTTGCTGACAAACTTGTCATCTCTGCAAACATATCATCATGGAAAAAAATTCTTGTGAAATTAAAACAATTTTTCTTCAAACTAAGGGAAAGAAAAAGAAATAGAGAAAAAAAAATAGAATTCCCGTCTGGACCACCATTTGTACAGGAACAATAAAGTAACAAACGGAAGGTTGTCTTCTCTGATGTGTAAGTGCAAGAACATTAACCTGGTGCTGTTTACAGTTTTTGTCTCACATGAAATGTTCTCAGCCTCACTCAAAGGGGTGAAGAGGGTGAAGCTTGCTTTGCAGTCAGGATGGGCCTTTACAGTAACATGCTGCTGCATGAGTGGCCCATTTAGCTGCTCACATCCCCTTTACCACTAACAACTTTCCAAAGCATCATCCTCTAGGGTGTGTGTTAGTCAATACTGCCTGATTGCGGTGCAGAATTCTGCAATGTCACCAATATACCACCATCTGTGGCTCCACTGGATATCTGTTGAAAATTGGCCAGCTGGCTAAAACCTGTTAATATACGGAAATGTTGATTAATGTGTGTTGACCCTACAAACAACAAAAAGAAATGAAAATGAGAGACAACATGCTTCTGGGGAACAGGCTAGTGGAGGAGAGCATAGGATGGGAATACAGAATGTGAAATCTATGGACAAAAACGAAGGAAAGAGACCAGATGTCTCTTAGTTGACTGAGAGTACTCACAAGTTTATTGGCGTAATGTTTTGACCATTAGAGACTTGGTTTTGGAAAGTGCAGTGGACAAAATTGTTGCACCAATAAACTTTGGAGTATTCGACATCAGTTATGTCATTTTCCCTCTTGTTATTGCACTATAAACCCAAATCATGACTTTGTCTCTGGTGTATGGTCCTGGTCAAGCCCAACTACAAGTCAAATCCAATTTCACAATAAAGGCATGCAGAACACACACACACATGGCAAAACAGAGAACTTCTACTCATCACTTAAAAACTGCCCTCAAGGGAATGGTCATAGTTCCTGAGGCAGTGTGCATCCTTGTGGGTGTTGTGTGCTTAAATTTGTTCCCTTAATTACATCAAGTAGATGCTTTTAATTGTCTTACATTAATGTTACATTGGACAATTTTATGAGTAATGTTGCTGTTGCAATTACATCACCAGTTTTTAAGGCACTAGATTGGATAATGACAAGATGTTGATTGAAGATTTACACATTAACAGACCTGTTAATGGTTAAATTGTCATCTAACAACAATGCTTAGCAATATTGCTCTTTGCCCAAAAGATGTCCTGTTTACAATGTACAATTATATTAGTATTAGTCGAGCAAAAGGAATTACAAGAACGGAATCAGGCATTCTGTAACAGCAACAGAAATCCTGAAATGTTTTCTTCTGTTAATTTCCCTCAAACAGCAGACACAGAAGGCCAAGCCAGACTTCATCCCCCTAGTCCACATTTATCCAGGCCTGTGGACACTGGAGTTGTTGTTGATGTCTTTGTGTGTGCTTTTCACTGTTCTCTTTGAGTTGCCATTGTATTTACTGTTGTTCTTCCTACGACATGCATCACAACAATCAATGGTAACGCTTTTTCATGTAGTACCATTGACCAACACAGTTTTGTTTTTGTACATCCTCTGGAATAAAAAAAACTGTGTTGCTAGATCAAAGGTCTCAGCCATAGATCTTGTTGCCTATGACAAACGTCTGGTCAGCTGTTGGTGAGAACCTCTGGCAGTGGCTTGTCCTGAGAAGCTCTCTCTGTACATGAGCAGATAAATTTATTGGCCTGAGGAGGGCAGTGGTGTGTGCGTGTGTGTGTGTGTGTATGTGTAAGTGACAGAGAGGGGGGTACTTCAGTTTTTTTTAGCAAAACAAGCACAAGTGTGTGTATGTATGTTTCCATGGACCACTGGTACTCTTTACTGATACCTCTGTAGCTCCTCCTGTTTTCGGTGATCTGTGTGTGTGTGTGTGTGTGTGTGTGTGTGTGTGTGTGTGTGTGTGTGAGTGTGTGCATGTGTATGTGTGTGTCTGTGAATGAGTGTGATTGTATGCATTGCAGCAACACTACCTAAGCCCCTGTGTTCTGATTATCTGCCATGGCTGCTGGAGGAGAAAAGAGCTCTCACCAAAGGAATTCTTTTTCCTCCTTACTCTCTCTTTCAAACAAGCTCCTTCTCTCATTTTTCTCTCTCTTAATGTACTTTTTTCAGACTCTCTTCACTTCTTTCACAGTTTCTTTCTCTATCTGTCATTTCTTTTTTTACCCTTCTCCGCTGTGTACATTTGGACACATGATCCGATCCTTTCTTCCTCAGTGCTAAACATGTCTTCCATCTCCCTCACCTCTGCTCTGTCCACAGTCTCATTAATCTCTCTCACTTACATCCTAGCTGTCCAACTCACTTCCTCTCTCCTCTCCTTCCTTCTTCTTCCTCCTCACACCTTATCTCCTCTCCTCTCTTCTCCTCACCCCACCTTGGCTCTCTTGTCTTTGTTGCCTTTTTTCTCTCTCCTTCACTTTTGTTTCCTATCCTTTCCTGTAGCTCCTTTCTCTCATCTCCCTTTTCTCTTCTTTCTTGTTCTACTGTCCACTGTCTGATCTCTATCTATCTATCTATCTATCTATCTATCTATCTATCTATCTATCTATCTATCTATCTATCTATCTACCTATCTATTTTACTCTATTTTCTTCTTCTGTCTACCCTCTTCTTCTTTCCTTTCCTCTTTCTCCCCTCTCTCCTCTCCTCCACTCCTCACCCTCTCCCTTCATTAGTGGGCTTCACTTGTCTGCTGCTGTCAAGCTGTCTGTCCGTCTGCTGACGACCTGCTGGCTGATTGACATGTGACGTCACGCCTATGTTCTGTTCCACTCCTCCCTCCTTATGTGGACATGTCCGCAGAGTACAGCCTGGGAGAACATATGGGTCCATGTGACCTCCATTGGACCAATCGAAAGGCTCTTTTCACCTCTGTGGTGTGGACACTCTCTCTTCCCCTCAACAGACTGGGATTTAGGTGCAGCATGCATTGCATGGGTGTTACAACATATTACTGGTGGATGTGAGTTTGTTGAGATTTCAAGGGCAGTATGTGTGAGAGTTTGATTCAGAGCAATTTTGATGAGAACTGTAGGGCCACACAACAAAGTTTTGGGATCATCAGTCACAACAGAGACTGTATCCCTCATCTTTGTATCTCTCCCCAAGCACATTTCTGATTTGCAGTAGAGAGTCGTTGTGTCTTTCAGACACAACAACAATCCACACAGATTGAAAGGCCCCTCTGATCCATGTCAGGCTGGTACCTCTCAGTTCTTTTCTGAAGAAGCCTAGGAAGTCTCCCATCCAGGCACAAGCCAGGCCTCCTTCAGCTTGTCAGTGTACGTGCCGTGTTTTGTGTGGCAATCTGGAGTCCGTGGTTTTGTTGGATGATGGTTAGACGAGGATGTGGGGGTTGACTGGAACTCTCAGTGGAGTAAGGATGGCACTGAGTGACAGACACTCCAAACACACACCACTGACAGCAACCCAAGCCCCATCCACAGACACAGACACCCATACACACACAAATATCATAGTACAAACACACACACACACATACTTGGGGGAGAACAAGGATGAGAGGAGAGATGAAAGAAGAGTGAGGGATGACAGGTAACAGCAGTAGAGGAGAGGAGAAGTCAGTTGTTCACTGCAAACAAGAGACAGACAGGACACAAAATTCCTTGTGTTACATCATTACCCATAGCTGCTAATCAGCTTAGCTCAGCCACCTACAGCCAGACAGATAACAACAAACAATAAACACAAACATACTTGTCAATATCAGAACTGTTCTACCCCTAACATAGAAGGTCTGTTTTACAGTTCACACCAAGAACGATAACTGTAACTATAACGACAAATAAATAGCGTGTCCCCACCACAACTATAACGACAACAACATGTGCAACAATATCATTGGGATCACTTGCAGAGTGATTTTTAGAATGACAAAAGTTTGACAGCCAATCAGAAACCATGGAATTTTAAATATTAGCGAATTTACATGAGAACAGACTTCGTTGGTCAGTGTGGATAGAAATATCATTATAGTAACAGTTATCTTTATAGTTATCATGTGAAGAGACCTTTAGACTAAAACATTTTGTGGAGCCAGATCTTCCTTTGCTAAGTTAGCTAGTTTTTAGAGATTTTTTGAGCTTCTTTTTTTAGATTTTTTAGAGATATTTTTTTGTAGATTGTAACTGTTTATAATCTACTGATGGTCACAAACATGTTAAATTCTAGAACTAGCTAAGCAACAAGATACTGATTCCTTGTTAAAAAGTGTATTCCACAATAACAAACATGGTCTGGAATAAAAAAGAAACATGTTTCTAATGATTATAAAAAGCACAATAATCGACACAATAATCGACAATCGGTGATTTGAGGAGCAAACACAATCTATCCAACACTTCAGGGGGATGAGTTCTCTCTGATCCCTCTCTTACTCTCTGTCTAAAGCTTGTGTGTGTGTGTGTGTGTGAGAGAGAGAGGAGGATATGTGTGCTTGTGAGTGTGCGTGTGTGTGTGTGTAAGAATAAGAGGGAAAGAGAGAGGATATTTGAACTTGTGTGTGTGTGTGTGTGTGTGTGTGATAGGTACCTCTGAAATCTCAAATCTCCATATTTCATGTAATTAGTCTCATTGTGACCTGAAACCCTGAGCAGATGTTCAGCTAATTTCCAGCAATCACAGCTAGCTTTAGCTCCTGTACTCTGATCCTCCTACAACTGAACAGCTTTGCTCCTTAGCTAACCCTCAGAGCATGTCTTCTGGAGTATGTTCCTGCCTTGATAACTCTAAAACAACACAGCATGAGCAAAATTCACGCTTGAAATCTACCTCACAATATACTGTGACTGCATTAATAAAAACAAGAGTTCATAGGGCAAATGAACTACACTGTGCCTTCATCACAACATGACAAGATATTTTCACCTCATGTCTGATACCATTGACATATACTAGATCACTAGAACGTTCCAGAACCTGCCTGATACCACAAATATCTTTAGGATCTCCTGGGTTTTCTCTCCTCAGTGACACCACAGATGTCTTAAAAATCTGATGGTTTGAGATTGGAAGTGATGGATGTCACCTGTGGAGGGGTCTTTGAGGGAAAGCAATGGGGTTTGATTGACAGCCGCCAACGGTGCACCTCTTTCAAGGACTTGCTATTGGATATAAGTGCAGTGAAAGTGTAACCTACATGGAGAGGTTTGATTGGATGGGGATGAGGTTGCATATCAGAGCAGTGGCAGAACATACTTGTCCGAGGGGACGTATCAAAAGACTTGACTGTTGATAATAGGGAACAAGATGCTCATCTTTCCAACTCTCTCTCTATACTGCACCGCCAAAGTGTGAGAGAGTCAGAGATCTTGATCAGAGACCTGCTCCCTGGAGGCTCAACAGCGCATATCATGCAAATCTGGATTAAAATACAAAAACAGCCTATTTCTGCACCTGAGAATTGAAAACACTACCTTCCCTATGGGGAATATATATATATTCCTAGCTTTATTAACAAGACATGGTTGTGGAGACAGAGGAATGACAGAAATATCATTTATGTCCTTAAATTTCCCCTTTCTGTCAAAGGACTGTGAAGAATCCGGTGGTCCAGAGACATTCATTACATCTCCTTTAAATACAATTAAAAGTAATAGGGGCCCTCTGGTAAAATGCTGCTGAATTCACAAAGCAGATTTATTGATGTCCCTCTATTCTTCTTCATCTATTATGAATTTTACAGGAGATCTATTTCGCCAAGACGGCCAGGTAGAGAAGAGAGGAAAGCTATGGCAGGAGGGGGGTCTGTCAGAGGAGGGGGGTGGCAGTGTAATCGGGGGCAGTTTTAAAATGAAGTTGAAGCCCCCTTTCTTTTTTAGTGTGATAATGAAGTCTTATCACCTTAATCAGATTTGTCGCACAGAGTCTGGGCTTGTTGGCCGAGCTAATAGATGGGGTTCATTAATCACGAACAGGAGAAGAAGCTACACGAGAAGAGCAGCCCGGACCGGTATTAATTACTATTTAATTATAAAACCCTGGGCCATAAATAAAAATAAAAGGGGGCATTCATGAAGCATTTATGGAAATCCACTGGGGACGAGGAGAAAGGAGAAGGGCATTTGGTGCGATAAATAAATCACATCGGATGTGGCCGGTGTCTCTGGGGCTCCTGCGGGCTTGGAGATGTGTGAAATAAAGAGGAGTAGTTTCTGACCCCAAGACGAAGGGGAGGAGAAAAGAAAGATGCAATGGAGAGGTGAAAGATTTACAGTGGAGCTGGCTGTACCTCTGCAAAGACTCATCTAAGACTTATCAGGGCAATCACTCTCACTAGCTTAGCCACTTCTCATGAGTTTAACGTTTTAACATAGTTTTAACCAATCAGTGCACAGTAAAAACAGTGTTAAACCTGTGTTAAACCTAAGTGACTGAGCTAGTGACAGTGTAGTTGCCCCTCTGGGTTGACAAGGGTGGTTGATAGAGTGGTGACAGAGTGGAGTGTTAGCCTGGAAGATGGCTTCTTGTCATCCCTGAGGGATCAGAGTAGAGTAATCCAAGATGGTTTGTTGTCATCCAAGAAAGGTCATAGATCAAGTCGTTGCTGTGCATTGAAGGCCCATTTATGTTGAAGGCATAATGGCAGTGAGCTTCTCCTGGTGCAAACATATATAAATGTCATCATGAGGCCAGCGTAGAGAAACACTAAAGCCTGCATTATGCTAAAGCAACTTTTTATAATTATGTATGATCTCTGAGAAAATTTTGGCTAAAATAGAGCTTCAGACGAGATGATAACAATCTCCAATCTTCTTAATAGAAGAATATGATGCCCTTAAGCATTTAAAACGTTTTTTTTCCTAATTAGGAAGCACTTGTTCAATAGAATGCTATATTTATATATAATGCATTAAAGTTCTATGATTTAAGGAATGTTTTGGAGAATATCACTGGGTACCTCTTTGGAGGGCAAGCCAATTATCTGGTTAAGGTTAAGACATCTGAAGTCCCTTCATCTGGGGAAGACTGTACCAATAGAGCTGTCTGGCAGTGCGGTCCCTCCTGGAGCCTGACATTTTCCGCCTGTGAGGGGTCAGTGGGTAAGGTAATGAACAGAAGGGACGCTAGAGACTCATCTTTCACAGAAATGAACACAGCGGAAAGAGGAAACTAACAGCCCTGATCCTAGCAAAGCTGGGCAGGTCTTGGCCGCCACCACCACCTGTTATTTGTGCCCAGTGAGAACATCAAGTTACTCCGCACACACATACATAGGTGAGATGTCATCTGTACTGGTAGAAGTGGCACTATGCCAGTGTGCTGCATTGTTAGTTTATTTGTTTTGTTTTCGTTTGTTTGTTTCCAGTTGAAAGGTTTCATTGAAGATTGTTTGGATAACTGTGAAACCTGAAAAATAATAACCTAAGAATAAAATTCTTAGTTCAGTCCTAAACATAAAAACAATTAATTACATAATAGGCTCCCATGAGACCAGTTTAACAGCAAAGAATTTAAAACCCTGGGGATATATGGTGAGGAGGAAGTATTCAACAGGTGATAGGTGACAGAGCCATTGCTTGACCAAAGTAGTAATTGATTTGATGTCCTATCTGAATTGATTTGTAGAGTACATGTTTTCTGTCAAACCTCATTGCTAATACCCTCAGGCATAATTAAAAGTAGTTGAGAAAAACAAAGTAATGAAAGAATACACTTTTAAAAATGGTGCATACATGATTTCCAAACTGACTAACTCTTTGAAGACAGTTTTATATATTTTTTACCACTTCAATTGCAAAAAAATATGATATAATCTTTGCTTCATTTAACTGGATGGCATCAATTTACCCTATTTCAGATGTGGTCTGAGTGTCATAACTTGCAATCATAGTTTGATGTTATTAGTTTCACCCACATTATACCCACATGGCACTGTGTTTGTTGTGTGAATCATTCTACTGTACTGTACTATTCTATGTCCTGTATGCAAAATCAATAAGTGTAAAGGCTTACCGACAAGGCTTATAGTTATGAGTAAAAGTACAAACTCATGCTTTAGATTTACCAGTATACACACATTTGAATCATCCAGATGTGTGCTTCAGGTCAGCAGGCCAGTTTTACCAGTGATTTGCTATTGCTGAGGGTGTTAGGAATAAATGCAATAATGGATGTAAATATATTCAACACAGCAGCTGTTAGAGAAGTTCCTGTTTACTTAAGAAAATGTGCAAGATTGATGAGGGCTGCTTTTGGCTGCCTGAACCTTGAACCTCACTGGGCTATCAGGTTGTAAATCCTAAACTTGATCTACTCCATCCAGACAAAAGGCATGACTGATCACTGCTGGAACAATGTGGGCGACTTTGCTCCCTTCCAGAAATGGAAGGTAAGGTTCTCTGTTGCTTGGAGATATTGTTTGTTTAGGCTGCTTCTAGAATGTCTATTGTGTATATGCCACTGCGGCCCATGGCTCTACAGATGTGAGGCCACTGATAGCCAAAGTCCCTCTCCCAGGCCCCTGGGACCCTCCGGACGTTGAAAATTACTTCCTGCATGTTTATTAATGGCCTAGAGACTCAGTACTAATAGTTCCTCCAGAAGAGAGGAGGCTTTTGGTTCTGTTGTTGACACTTTAAACAAGTGAAAAGATAAAAGGATTATCTCAAAAGCCAAAACAGCAGTACACAAATTACGCAATCACAAAAAGTAGGCTAATTTACAGCAAAGTTAACCACTTTGATGTACCAGTGCAAGTCACCAGTATTTGGATGTCTTCCTGAACTTCACACAGTCAAATGTTAAAGCTGGCTTTGTCATTCTTTAATATATTTGTCAACAAAACAAATGTTTAGGATATGCTACACACAAGGAAGCACTGAGTATATATGATGGATGTTCTTAAAGAACTATACTCCTAATGAGTCAAAAACCTCCATTAAATATTTGCTGCTTCTAAAAGGCAAAATGAATGAAATAAGAGCGTTGGAGAATGAAACTCTTGGTCAGTGCTAAAAGAAAAATCCTGATCTGCACAGCATGGAAACTGGAAAGACTACATGAACGGAAAGAGAAACATTTCATCTATGTACCTACTATTATGCTAAGCAGACTTCCATTCCAAGCAAGAACCAGGATAGGTTAATCAAATGCCCCATTATTAAAAGCATTTGCATACTTTGATTTCATTTCTTTGATTTCAACACTTGCTTAGTCTTGCTTATTACTGCTGGAATCTATTGTGCATGGGTAATGCATACTGAAATATATTGTGCATTAATGTTATTGACTGAAATATATTCCACATTAATGATATTTACTGAGGCACTGCGGGAAAGACATGGCAGGCAGGAGGCAGACGAGTACTTGGCACCTTAAATTATGCCCACACTTCAGCTGGAATGGTGCTAATTTGGAATAATAAACACCCACCGAGACCAAACAGCAAAAACACACACACACATCAGCCACGGAGTCCTCTCAAAAAACTAATTTAATTAAAACAAAAATGTTGAATCATTAACAAGTTTATAAAACAGTGATTTAGTTACATAAATAAATTGATATTGGTGTATCAAATCTTGATTTCAACTTCATGAGCATGTCGCCAAGGGTGATGAAGTACAATCGTTTACCTTTCATAATAAATAAAATGGAGAACATGAGATTTCAGTTTTCTAAAACAAAACAAAAAAAGAGCTACAAACATACCTCTAAGAGAACGAGAGACACTAGACAACGTTTTTGCACCAAAAAGGAAAAAACTGCTTTTTAAAGCACAAAGTACAGAACCATTCAGCTAAAATTAAAGACACTAAAGTTGTAACCAAAGTTGGTTGGCTTTTCATTTTAATGAACAAGTTTGGTAGTTAGAACTCCAGTTTGGTTATTTTAAAGCGTTAAGACAAGGCGAGAAAGAAGGCTGTTCTTGTTTGAGGAATTCTAGAGGAACAAAATCAAAAAAAGAACATAAAAAAAGCATTTTTAAAAATTGGAACAGTCAGACATATACAGCAACGTTCTGTCCTGCACAAAGTCAAGATGCCGGCAGAGGAGGCATGGACATGTTATTTGTGCATAAAATGGAGTCCGTCTTCTTCTCTTTGCCATTTGATTACTTGTGGAGAGACTTATGGATGCATTTCAGGCCAATTGGTACAGTGGGTGTCTGTGTGGTCGACGTTGATAAATAGAAGTCCGTTTCTGTTGGATCTCTACATTTCTAGGCTTTTGAGGCACAAAGGCCTGTGTTGCTTGCATTACCTACTTAATGCTAAGGCTTGCTGCTCTGGTTCATCTTTTCCATCTCTCTCTCTCCATCCCTCTATCCTTCTCCCTCTGTCTCTCCTTTATCTCTGATGCCCTGTACAAAAACTGTCCACACCGGATACAAACATTTTGTATGTACATACAAAACATCCCCCCAGTCATGGTTTCGATAGACCAGCCTGAACACACAGGGCTTCAAGTGGCTCTGCATAGAAACCCAGCATACAAGTCCACCGTTCTCACACACACACACGTGTGACTTCAGGCACAGCCACCGTTTAGTCCTTCTGATATGTTTTTTTTTTGTTTGTTTAAAACCATGGTACTGCAGCTTCAAGTATTTTGCATTACATAGAATATTCTTTTATAAATTAGTTAACATATACATTTTCTCAATATTCAGACATATACTATCATATATACAGTACAATAAAATGCTCTCATTCTCTCTTTTTTTGTCATTTTCTGTTTTTAGAGAAATCCCTGAGAATGTATGTTGACAGTTGCTAAGTTTCCACAAGCGCAAGCACAATGGGGGTGTTGGAGTTCTTGTTTATGTGTGTGTGTGTGTGTGTGTGTGTGTGTGTGTGTGTGTGTGTGTGTGTGTGTGTGTGTGTGTGTGTGTGTGTGTGTGTGTGTGTGTGTGTGTGTGTGTGAGCATATGTGTGTGAGGACATGTGAGACATGCACATTCCTTTTTGTGTGTGTGTGTGTGTGATGTGTAATGACAGGTATGGTTCGTGTATATGCTTCAGGCCAAACAGCACTGCAAAGCAAGGGTAGCTTGGAGTTTGATATTTCACTGCTTCCTAAGGAAGAAAAAAAAAGAAAACACAAAGCTAGGAAAATTGCTTGTTTTTTTTCCTTTTCTCTCTCTCTCTGTTTTCCGCACGCTTATTCACTTTACTGGAAATGTGTGAGCAGGTCAGGTAGGAGTAAAGCTGGATCCGTACGAGGTACTTGTCACTTAGGATGGAGGTGTCATGTTTGGTTTAAAGCCATATCTTCTCTTTGAGGCTGGGATTGTGAACAGAGAGAACGGGAGTGCTCTGTGGGCTTTTGCCACTGGACAACATATACTCAGTGTAAACCAAAACATTGTTTTTTTTCTCATTTCTTTTTTTTTTTCCTCTTTTTCGCACTCGCGCTCTTTCATACAAAATGAAGGGAAACACATAAACGTCCACGACATGACACTTTCTGTTTGTTTGTTTTTTTTTTTTCTTTTTTTTCTCTTTCGCAAACTAACAGGTCTATACACATTATAATACCGCTGTGGTTCTGGCTGCTTCCCTCAAGTCCCGCTTCTTCCATCGGTTGTTTGTTTGTTTGTCACTTTTAAGTTAGAAACGATACAAAGGCAAACTCAAGTAAGAGCAGAGAGGAAGGGTATTTGTTTTGTTTTTTTGTTGCCCCCCCCCCTCCCTCTTTGTGTGTGAGTGTGTGTGTGTGTGTGTGTGTGTGTGTTTGATTGTGTATGTGTGGGTGGGGGGGCTTGTTTAACCGAACCTCTCCCGAACCAGCATCATCAGTTTCTTTTTGCCTTTGTAGATTTGTTTCAGGTTGTCTATGAACTGCGTGAACTGGATGTGTCCGTCGTGCGCCATAAGAAAAGTCTCGCGTGCCTTGCTGAGGAACTCGATGAACTCACTATAGTGCCGTGGGCTGATGTGCGTGAGGCGCGAGTGCGTGGTGTTGATGTAGGCGCCGATGGTGGCGTCCAGCAGCTGCCGCAGCGGCGCCTTGTCCAGCGACATCAGCTTGCCCGAGTTCCGCCGGCTGTGCAGCGCCACCATGCCCGGCGTGGTCAGCGTGCACCGCCGTAAGATGTCCGATAGCACGGTGGCGCACTTCACGCTCTTGACCACCAGCGGGATGATGGCGGCCAGCTCGTTCTTGCCCAGCGAATGGCTGAGGGCGCACGCCCACAGCACGTCGTTGATGGCCGGGTGCGTGTCCTGGTTGTAGCTCAGGTTGAGGTGGGCCATGGCCAGTGAGGCCAGTTTGTAGGCACGCATCGGGTAGCCGCGGTGCTCCATGTAGCGCGCGATGGTGAAGAGTTGCGTGTAGCTCATGCCGGTGGTGGCCGCGTCCAGCACTATCTGGTAAGCTGTTTCGAAGGCGATGTGATCCTTCTCACAGAGCGTTAACGCCGACAGGGCGCAGTTCTGCGGGTCCTTCATGGCGCACTGGAGCGCCAGCGTCCGCGCGCTGCTTGCCAGCTTCTCCTGCTGGTGGCAGTCCAAGTGCAGGCGCACGATGGTGCTGTTGGACATCACGGTCGTCGCCACGATGCTCGTAGCCTCTGTTGGCGTGAAGAGTGTGAACCAGCTCTGCATGATGCTGTCCAGTGCATAGACCCCTAGAGTTACACACACACACAAAAAATACACAAATCTGATTAAGGGCTCAGAGAAACAGTATAAAGTGTTAACTCACTGGATCATGAAATCACCAATCGCACACAGACACAGGTCTTTTTCTCCCTACTTAATTCCAATTCGGCTAATAGCAAACATCAGTCTGAACAAATTTTACAACTCCTTCCTGTACAGCACAGAACACAGCACACATGCGTTTATTTCTCCCCCCTTCATTTCATTGCAGGTAAAACGTATGTGACAAAGGCACTTGACTTGACCCCTAAATTTAGTTATTAAAAGGTCTGACTTACCAACTTCTGTGGCACAGGTTACCAGCCACCGTACCATTTCCCGCCTTCTCCAATTTAATGTGGAGAGAGTCATTCTCATTACCTGCAGAAAAATATAGTAACACCCACGCTTAGTTAAACTGATAAACCACCACCGTGTGGTTAACCAAAGGGGTCAGTGAGACTTGTAGAAAGTCAACTAAGATTGGGTTATGATGAGTAGCTACGGGTTACAGTATGTTTGAAATTGTTCTTGAAAAGGAAGTAGTCCTCAGTAATATAGTGATAAGAGGTCTATAAACAAACTAAACACTTTGATGAAACTTAACCACAGAGGAAGCTCTTTATGTTCAAGCCTAGGGTTAGGGTTAGGGTTAGGAACAATTCTTGTTTTGCACAGGAAGTGCCGTAGTGCTGTGGTGGTTTTAAGCTAAGCTAATGCTGTGGTTGTGAGGATGCATCTTTCACCTGCAGTCCAAGCTCCAGAGATACTTTGAGTAAGGTGATGTCAGGCAAGCTGTCCATGAGCGTGGCGATCTTGAAAGCATCCTGTGCCAGTTTGAAGATATGAGACGAGGTGTGGATATTTTTCTGTATGGACTCTAATACTGTTTCTAACCGCCGGCCGTCACCTGAAATCAAAAGAGACCCGAGCGCAGGGATTATAGTCTGTGGTAAACAGGACCACACGTCTGTTTTGTGCATGAATGCTATTAAAAGACAGAGAGAGATGTATTCTGCTGGTGGAGCAGCTTTCTGTGAGATGCTCTTAATATGGTGGGAATAGAATGACAGGGAGCTCCAAGCAATTAAAATTGTTGGTGCCTGCTGTTGTTAAAATGTGTAAAGATCTAAGGACTGTGTGAATTATTAACAATTAAAAACCAAGAGAACTGACACATGAAAACGATGTCTTCTCTGTCTAATTTGAACTAACAAAATAAATGTGAGGTAAAAAAAAACAAAAAAAACAACAACAAACGAAAACAATATGAGGCATATACAGCCAGATAGTACTAATATCACATCAATATCAATATCAATCTCAATATCAATCTCAATCAATACCAACACTGATCGACATTAGATCAATACTGTAATCAATCAGTACAACACAGAGGCTGAAAGGCCTACCGCCGTGTGTGTGTGTGCGTGCGTGCCGTTGTGCATGGTGGCTGTGTTGTCTGACCTTTGGCTGCAGTGAGCATGGTGGAGGCCAGCTCGCACTGTTGTGACTCGATGTGGCTGAGTGTGAACCAGCGGGGGTAGCGGTTGGGAACCACCGACACTATGTGGTGTGGCCGGGACAGGTCGCCCGAGGGAGCCGTGGATTCCAATACTGGTAACCTGCAGTCAGGACCAACACAGACAGAGAGACAGACAGACAGACAGGTCAGACAACTTCTGTCATCAAGCACTGTGATATTAGTGGGTCTCGAATCGATTTTGGAGTGCACTTACTTAGTGGAAAAATTCAACAGTTGGGATTTCAAATGGCATTACCATAACATGGTTGATTCATTACGTAGTGTGCCCTACGTGATGAACGAGCAAACTTTTTGAACACAGCACAAGTGTCAAGGAGTTCACTGGAAGTGCACTCTCATGCTGAGTCATGCACGCAGTAAGCCAGCACACTTTGCATTCCCAGAGTACACTGTTCTCATCCCTACTGCAGGGGCCCACTGGCTGAGCTGCTGGCTATGCAAGCTCATCGACTGGCTAATCTTCTGGCACATCTGCCCCACCATTGGCTAAGCCGGTGAATGTTTGACCTTTAGGTAATGACTGTGACGGTTTTTTTTTGGTTGAAGACGACAAACTGCATTTTATATGCCCGAGGACAGTGATGGCTCTTTTATTGACTAAGAGTGGCTGACATCTCTTCCACTGGCAAAGCACAGAGAGCTGCCTTTCCATTGGCTGAGGACAGAGAGACGTTTTCCATTGGCTGGCCACTGTGTACATTCTCCAGGAGACTGGCTATGGACCGCGACTATTTTTCCAGGTCCTGGCTAAGGCCTGCGAATGATCTACAACTGGCTGCTTGGTCTGCTTTTGAGTGCCTGGGCTTTTCTGTACTGGCAAGGACCTCCGACCAGTCTCCTACGGGCCCATGCCCGTGACCAAACTCCAATTGGCCGAGGCCAAAGAGGGGCCTCCAATTGGCTTCAGCCGGTGATTGATTTTAATGGGTGCTTGAGCTGAAGAAAAGCCTCCAGCAAGCAAAGCGAATGGAGGAAAGGGGAGGGGGTGTGTGACTGAGATCAGATGCCTGTCCAGTTAGCCATGCACAAGCCAGGGTTGGAGGAGTCTGTGAGAGACACAGAAAATCCCTGCTGTATATGGGCACTCACTCACTCACTCACTCACACACACACACAAAAACACAAACACACAGTCATCCCTACACACACAGACACACTTACAGTTGCACAATAAAACACCTGAAGATTAGCACGCACAGAGAGATTAGCACAGAGTTTCAGAGTAGAGGACACGTCTGTGCTTGACCCTTGTACCCCCCCCCCAGGCTCCAGGCTGCTGGTTGCTAGAGCTGCTGTAGCCCCATCAGATGCAGCCTCTCTGGGGCCTCACTGCTCATTAAGCGCCCTCGCTGGAGAGCGGAGCTCATCTCCTCTTCTCTCCTCTCCCAACGTCTCCTCTTCAACTGATGGCACTTAATGAACTCACTCCTCCATCTCTGGGAAACTCTGGCACTCTCACTCACACAAACACACACACACACACACACACACACACACACACACACACACACACACACACACACACACACAGACAGACGCGTGTACACATACACTTAAAGCTACAGACAGACACACACGCACACACGCACACACACAAATGTACAAATGCAGACACTGGGGCAAGCACATACACTACTAAACACCCATTCAACCACACACAAATACTCAAATGGTCAAACACTCACACGCACACACACATATAGACACACTCACAGACTCACTCACTCACTTACAGAGCCTCAGCTCCACCGAGACCAGGCAGTGGCTGCCTGATGAAGCTGCCTGAAGTGCAGTAGGCTCCAGTGATCCTGAGATGAACTGCCCCACTCCTCCCCTCTAGCTGGCCATATGGGAGGCATTACGGGGCATTAGGGGCAGTTCTTTAGCCCAGAGGATCCGTCTCTCCCTCTCTCTAACACACACACACACACACACACACTCACACACAGAGCAATATCTAACCGGCTTAAAACTCACACCAATATTTCAACTGCTCCCAGGTTCAAACGCTTTGACAGAATGAAGAACCAGCAGTAACCTTACACCTCCTCTGACCGGCCTGACATCACAGGAAATGGTGAACTTTTCACCTGAAGCCCCTAAATGACTTTGTGTTTGTGTGTGTATATGTGTTTGTGTGTGTGTGTGTGTGTGTGTGTCTGTGTGTGTGTGTGGATGAGGATGAGGGGGTCGTGGTAAGCAAGCACACAAAGAGCCAGTCTCAGTGTCTGTGGCTACCTGGAGCGGAGGCTGTTTGTTTGGACACACATGCTGTGGTTATCACATATCTCCCAAAGGCACTGAGAGGTGAGGGAGATGGTGTGTGTGTGTGTGTGTGTGTGTTGGGGGAGTGGGGGGGTTAGTGGAGGGTGGAGAGGGGAGTGAGGCGGAGGGCTTGCAGCACTCTTGGGCCCTATCCAAGGAAGCCTTCTTGTCTTTTTGCCTTTGGTGCCTGCCCCCCTGTCCCCCTGCCCCCACCACTCACACAGACTTCAAAAGGCATCAGTGACATTCAAACGGTGCATGGAATCTCATTCGGAAGGAGGGGGAGTGGGGAGGTTAAAGGAAGGGAGAGGGGGTGGAGAGTGGTGGAGGGTATGAAGTGAAATGGTGGCTGGGGTTTCTCCTCGATGGATACTGCCGTTCTCTGTTTGGCATCTCTGGACAGGGCCATGAATGCCTGCACAAATTGGCGATTAGACTGAGGAATCAGCCTCCCCTCTGTAACCAAAGCAGACACTGAGAGACCGCCTCTATGCCAGAGGGGCACTAGGGCCAGGAACACATTTGGCATTGTGCATGCACACACACACACACACACACACACATGCGCACACACACACACACATGCTCACACACACACACAGACACGGGTTCATGGAGCCGACAGGCGGATGGGGGGGTTTACTTTTGAAGGGCAACATATGTAGCCACTCAATCCCCATCTGTAGCTGTTCAGAAACAATAAATGGTCGTCTATTAGATTACGGCTCATAACTTCACAACATCACGCGGGTTTATTGCTGTGGAATATCTCCTTAAAGATCACATGTAGGTGGTTTCTTTCTGTGGGGGAGGGGGGACTCCCTTGGCTGAAGTCGATTCAGGGGCCAAGACATACCGTTTGCTGGCAAAACATTAAAGGCCTAATAATAAATCAGTTGTGGGGAAGGCTGAGGGCCTCGGCGAGCGAGCAAAGCATCGGAGAGTGGTTCGGTGCAGTGCAGCGAGATGAAAGGTTGCTATACCAGCCCCAGTCATTGGGGTGGTGGCTGGGTTATTAGGGAGGGAGAGAGCTGGGTTGCTTTTTATAGCTCGCAGAGTCAATATTCAACAAGAGGGTGACGTGCACTCTTACATGCGCGCGCAAGCACTCACATGCACACACACACACACATTGATACAGGCGGAGCATTCTGTTTGGTTTGGGTGGATATCCGTTTAAGGGTGTCACCACAACAGTCAATGTAATTCATGTGCATGTGCTGTTTCTACATATACCCATACACATTGCATGTAAACTCCTTCAAGTAAATGTATACATTTACTTCAGAATGAATAGAGAAATATCGTGTTCTTAAAATGATCTGAATCCATGAAACTGGTACGACCAACATCAGACAGCAAGATCACACCAAAAAGGGTGTCATGGTAATTCTTGACATGCTTCTGTTGTGTTACAGAGAAATATCCCGCTCTTAAAATTATTCGACTCCATGAAACTAGTGTGACTAACAGTCATCTGCAAAAAACACACCAAAATTCGTTGGGCAGTCAGTGCAATTTCAACAGCACAGTTCAATTCAATTTCCAACAGCCCGAACCAATTTTACACTGAAGTAGGAAACGCAGCACTTGTGAGGCATTACGACTGAAGCCTCACTGACTGAACGACTACGACTGAAGCCTTGAAGACAAAACATTTGGGCCTCCGTAAGATTGTGTCTGCACTGGTGACGGTGACGAACTGGGTAATTGTGTTTGCATGTGTGTGCATGTGTGTGTGTGTGTGTGTGAGAAAGAGAGAGAGTGTTTATACGAGTGTGTCTGGGGGGGATGGGCTAACAAAAAAAGTGAAAGGCCAGGAGGAATCATAACCAAAATTAGACGCAATGCCACATATTTATTATTCACACATTTTCTAAAACTCATTTTCAGCAGCGTTGAATTATTTAGCGCGCTTCCAAGCGAAAAGGCAGTTTTGTGATTAAACAGTGCCCCAGATAGCCCCCCTCTCTTTGTCTCTTTCTCTCCGTTTCTCCTCCCCTCCCCTCTCCATCATTTTATTTTTTTCCCTGCTTGTCTTTCCATCACACACACACACACGCGCACAAACACAAAACACCCACTAACAAACACACACATAAACACACACACACAGAAACACACACACATACAAACATACCCACAAACTTTGTGGGCTCACACCTTAAAAATGTAAACTGGAATCCCTTGTTGTTTTGTGCCTTACTGACGTCAGAGGACTACTAAAACAAAGGCGTTTTTGTGGAGGAGGAGGTGGAGGAAGAGTTTTTGTGATGTGCTACTCACCGCATTGCTCGCAGTGCAAGTTTATAAGCCAGTTCAGCGTCGTGAGGTAGGAGAGACGTGAAGAGATACTTGGCAAACGTGTGCATTGGAACACTCTCTCTGTACACCAGTTCACCTAAACCACTGTATGGTCCCCCTGTGGATGACAAACATAAATAAACAACAACAAAGATAAATTAAGTATTCAAAGTCTCATCAAAACATCAACAAGACACAAGAACATGGGTGAAAAAAATACGGCAAAAAAAAAAAAAACGGCAGCAGCCACTCATCTGCTTTCAATGATTCCTAAAATAAGCTCTGTATTAACTATAGGGCATTAAGTGCAGGGCAAGGAGGGGTTGCAGAGCGTCACATGCGGTTAGCCATGAAGCTCCAGGCTATGGCGTGACCCTGGGTGGAACTTCCTGTTTGAGGCTTGCAGCGCTCTGAGGTGGGAACCAAGAAAAAGCATTCCCTTCTGGCCTCCATCAGCCCCCCCAACCCCACCCTGGAACACACCCTGATACCCCCTACTACCCCCAGCCCTCAGCATAACAAGAGAGATCAGTCTAGTATTCAGCATGCTATTAAACTGGGGCCTTGTGCTAAATACCCATCGGGTAGAACAAACAAACACACACACGCACGCACGCACGCATACACACTTACACATCATGGTCACAGTGAGCCTAAAGAGGTTATAAAAATTTTTGAGGGGTGGGATGGGATCACTTTCCATTCCAGGATGGAAAAAAAGAAAAGATGAAAGAAGAAAAAGAAAAAGAAGAAAAACCCAGACCCAAGACGCTCAAACCCAAAGCCTGCACGGGCGGGCAGACGGGTGGGCGGACGGACGGACAGACAGACGGGGGCTGTTTCCGGGGCAACGGCAACTCTGACAGTAATCTGTTTACGGGTCCCCATCTCCAGACCCCTCCTGACCGCAGATCCACTTTCAAGTGTGAGCTGGCCTTTTTTCACACTCACCAGCAAAATAAACTGCCATGCCAGAAGCCATATGTGAGAGCTTGCCTTCCCCTATCATTAGATTATTTTCAACTGAGAGGGCCTGTGCCACAGGCCACATCTTACACACACACACACACACACACACACACACACACACACCTCACAGACCAGCTCTCTCTCACACACACACACTCATACACACACAGTCAGATATGTCAAAACTTTCAAGCAAAGACAAACCCATTATCATGCACAAATTCTAGACAAAATATCCACATTCTCACAAGCGTACATAGACAAAACACACGCACGACAAAGAGACACATATACAGAGATTTGCAACACATAATGACACACAGCATAACAAAACACATCCATACACACACACACACACAGAATGACAAACACGCAGAATGCCATACACAAGGGATGCCACACACACACACACACACACACACACACACACACAGACACAGACACAGACACAGACACACAAAACAGAACAGGGGCTCATTACTCCTCTTAACATGCCATGAAAATTCTCCACAGGGCAGAAAGCTTTTCGCATTTGGCCGCAGCTTCTTGCTGGACGGTGCAGAATGCGTCCTCTTCCTGTTTTGCCCATCATACACGCACACGCACACACACAAACAGGGCAGTGAACCACATGCCAGCTCTCCGCCAGACATTTCCTTCATGCCTTCAAAAGCAGAAGCCTCGCCGCTTCCCCCAAGGCAGACATCTCCCTCCCAGACAACACAAGATGGCCAACCATAAAGACATGCATAACTGAAGTCTTACAGTGGTGAGAGAGCCATGCACACAGAAAAAAGCAAAGACACATGAAAGCAAAGACATTTAAACTTTAACCTTCCTTGGTACAACCTTAATTCTTACTTACAGCAAAATTGTACTTTGAAATACATTGTATATGCAGTATATTCCCTGTGATTTGAAAATTATGGTAACCGCGCAGTGGTGCATCACGATATTAATACAGTTATATTTTATTAAAAATGGGCCGCGGGATAGGATAGGAACCAACTGTGTTGTATGGATGTCTATTATGCAGGTGCAGGCAGCGCTTTACTTTAAACATACTGATGTCCACGTCCATAGAGCTCATTCTAGTTCAGATCAGAGATCTCTGCAATCTCTGTCTGTGCGTCTTGGGATGAACTGCTTACATGAGCTGAAGAGCAGGCCACTCGGAGAGTAAACTGCTATAACCCCCCCCCAATTGCACACACACACACACACACACACGCACACACACACACACACACACACACACACACAAGTGTGATGGGCCCCACTGGAGAGCGGCCATGTTTAACCTGCAGGCCGAGTGCTCAGGACTGTGGAGAGGCTCCCCTGTCCTTAATGAGAGCATCACTGGGCACACTTCAGATGATTACACCTCCTTTGCATCCAACTCTAAACCACTTGAAGAGAGAAGGAGGGAGAGAAACAGGGAGAGGAGGAGAAGAGGAGAGATTTGAAGTGTGTGTGTGTGAGAGAGAGAGAGGTAGGGATAGAGAGAAAAAGAAGAGGATATGGGAGTGAGAGAGAAAGAGAAACGGGGGAAGAGGATGGTAGAGAGCAGAACTAGAGCTCATGATTAGATCATTTAACAGGCAGCGACAAGTAAGAGGATGAGGGGAAAAAAAAGACTGTGTTTGTGTGTGTGTGGAGGAACATCCTGTCCTTCATCTCATAAGATATCTTATAGGGAAGCAGACTACAAACTACACCGGCAGACACAGTGCAGACCCCCCCCCGACACACACACACACACACCTAGAACTACTGCTCACCTTCTAATAGGAAGACTGCTTGTTTGCGGAATATCTTGACAAGCGTGTCATCCAGGTCCACCTCCTGCAGCTTGGCGATGAGGTGCTCCTCGTTGCGGCACACCTTCTCCTGGGCGTAGAGCCCGTCGGGCATACTCCTCTGCTGGCCCAGACCCACCAGTGCCGTTTCCACTGCCAGCGCAACAAATGACTCGCCCTCCTCCAGATACCGCAGCGTCGATGATGAGGATGACGATGAGGATGACGACAACAGGTGCGTCGTCTCCGAACACTTTGTGGAACCTGTAGAGCCTGGAGAACAGGGAAGAGTGGGGTGGGGTAGGCAGAGAACACTGTTATATAAAAATTACGCAGCGGCAGCATTCAGAAAGGGGAGGATAAACAGACCAGACCAGTAGAGAGGGATCACTTGGTGCTATCTAATAAGCATGTCTACTAAGATACTAGAGCATACACTGAGAACTGAAACAGCTTGAGTGATAACTAACTGAATTGGGAATGGAGAGATGGGGAGAGAGAAAGAGAGAGGGAAAGTGAATGTGTGTACGTGTTTGGAGGGACATCTTATTCCGCTCCCTCATATATATGGGACTCTGAGAAGCTCCACCACAAACTAGAGAAGCAGACACAGGATGCCTCTGGCAGCGTGTGCCAGGGACAGAAGACTTCCACAAACCCACCCAAATTACAGAGCGTCTCGTACCGACGTCAGACAATCACGGCTGCCATCTTGAACCGCCTCACCACCACCAGGGGAACATCGATTTCTCTGTCTCTTTGCCTCACTCTCTCTCCCTCTCTCTCTCTCTTTCTTTATCTCTCTGTTTTGTATCAATCCTTCCCTCTCTCTCTCTCTTCCCATCCCCATTTTGCATTGCCAATCAGCAAAGCAGCGGCCCAAAGGCTGCAATAACCAGTAATTACACCACAATGTGCGCTGATTGTGATCCAGTCGTCTCTCCAATCAAATCTCATGAATAAGAGATGGGAGAATAAAAACATTAAAATGATGAGGCATTAAAAATGCAGGAGAAACAGAGACAGATACATGAGGGAAGAGGAAGAGGGAAATTTTAACATGACTCTTCCTCTAAGTTAGGACTTCATGTAAAAAACACACATTCGTGCGCACACGCACACACACACAAACACAAACACAAACAGCTTCAAGTGGCCAACGTGAAGAGCCTGGCTCTCGGTAAAGGTTAACCAGTTAAAGAGGGATAGATTCTAGTTGTTTACATTTCCAACAGAATGAATGGTGTGTGTATGTGTGTGTGTGTGTGTGTGTGTATGGTGTTGGTATGGTGGAGTACATTTGAGCACAACTGTAACACTGTATGAGGTGTGAAGATTTAATGTTGTTGTGTTGGAAGGTTAACATTTTAACTGAATGATGTGTGTGTACATGGGAAGAGAAGCAATGATGTAACACTGGGTATGTGCATTTATTTGTGTGTGTGTACAAGCGTGTGCACTCCTACCAAAGTCACCCTTGTGTGCGTGTGTATGTTTTAATTCATACCAGAGACATCCCCCTCGTCCTCCCGGCCAGTCTCCATGAGGGTGCTAAAGAGTGTTCCGATGGGGTCCAGGGGGTGACCCACCCACCCCTCGGGGTTGGTGATGGATGTGATCCCTTTATGGAGCAGGTCTGTGGAGCCAATCACAACGCAGGTTACTCACTCATATGTCCAATAATTTCAGATATTATAGCTCAACAAATGAATGTGTAAAACAGGAAGTGGTTGTATAAAAACACACACACCCAACCAATCAGAGCACAGGTTAAACTCTGAACCAGTCACAAAATATGTATTGTACTCATGCCTATAGGAAGCCTGGTAGATACTGATACAGATTTTATTGATCCCTATTGATACACATGCACATTCAATGCCACTTGCTACAACTAAGGTTTCACACATACTTGACTGACTAAAGAGCAAGAATGATGACAACCAAACATATCTAAATTAGCTTGCTATCTATATTAGCCTGTAGCACTCAGACTAGTCACTCCAGTCTCATTCCAGTCACTCCAGGTCACTTCAGTTCACTGCAGAGGCAGGATGTAGCCAGCAGTAGCAGCAGGCACTTTCTCTGTGATTACAGATCACCATCGCACCATTGCTTATGATACCTGCGGAGGTACGTATTTAAACCTGGATTCCGATCTTTTATCTCTCTCTCTCTTCCTCTCTCTCTCTCTGCCCCTGTGGCATTTCTGCAACAGGACCCAACAGGATGGAAATACCTAGCTTCCTGACTGCTATATAGAGAGTGTGTGTGTGAGTGTGTGACATCAAAATATGACTAGTGTTGTACTGTACTTTCATAAAGATGAGGTGACTGCTGTGTTTAAAGCTTTTGTCCCCTCAGGAGCTTTAAGAATCAGCATTAGTCTACTCTATTACGTGTGTTCTGCAGGGGCCAGTGCCTGAATAACACGTCACTGAAGGGCCAAGGTACTGGCTATAAAGGCAGATAAGGCCCAGATCTGGCCAGCAAGGAGCCAAATCAGCTTCATATCTGGGCCAACAATGAGCCAAAGACAAAGGGCAATGAGACAGATAAGGATTAAACCCGAGTCAAATCTGAGCTATCTTGGAGCCATAAAAGTGCCATACCTGGGCAAGCTATAAGCCACATTTGACTTAAATCTGGGCTGGCTTGAAGCCATTTTAGGGTGCTATCTGGGCTAGCTACCAGCCATAAGAGGGCCAGATCAGGACTTCTCTCGCTAGCTATCTTCATCACCTGGGGGCCGGGACAGTCTTTACATCGCGCTTGTTGTGTGGCGGTGGGCCGTGTGCGCAAGCGCCTCATTTGAATGTGAATTATGCGTGGGCACCTCTCCCTTTACAGGTACTCATTAGCATTTAAATGCATGGCTGCCTGGACTAGATGGGCCAAGAGAGGACGTTTAGCCGCAGCAGAGAGAAGCTGCAGCACAAAAGGCATTACTCACACTGGGACCTTGCAGAGATTCCACCAATGGCATCGCATCGAGGGTGTGGGTTAATTATGTAGACAGTTACAGCACTCATACAGTACATGGAGGTGTTTTGTTTTAGCGCAAATGTTCGAACGGGGAGTGACAAAAAACGAGATTGACTGGAAATCTGTGTGAGAGTGTGTATATGAGTGTGTGTGCGCGTGTGTTTTAAATCACTGATTGAGTACAAAGGGAGCTCCATATCCGCTCTAACATACTTACTCTTTCACTTGTGGTTTTTATATGGAGAAGGTCATGCTGCACTTTTCGGGTTTTTTGTCACAGATTGGTGTGTGTGGGTGTGTGTTCTGTGTGTCAGAGACTTGTGTGTATAGGTGTCTGTGTGTGTGTGTAAGAGTCTACACAGCACAGCAGAGTATGTCTGTGCATGCATTTTTTATGCGTGTTTGACTGTGAAGTGGCAGGATGGGTGTGTTACATAGCATACGTGGGGGAAAATGTCTGTTAAAAATGGGTGGGTGAGTGAGTGTTCTTGAGTATGCCTATGTGAGTGTGTGTGTAGTTTGTGAGAGTCTGTGTGAGTCTGTGTGTTTCCACTTTCTCACCTTTTTTGTGGTTGCGGAAGAGCTCCAGCTGTTTCTGCTGTTGTCTCCGCAACGTGTTGACAATGGCGATAGCCAGTCGCAGTGCCTCTCGGGGGTAGCCATGGGAACGAAGAGCATCCACCCGCGCACACGCTGTCGGGACGTGCTCTACAGTCAGAACAGGAGCAAACAAATGTGTGTTAAAACAAAAACCTTAAACAACCACAAACCCATTCACACACCATCAGACAGCAGAAAGACACAGAGATGGAATCAATAGATGCTGAAGCAGAAAACTGAACACACACAACAGACAGCTGATACCAGGGTTCCTTTTGTAAGTCCAACTTAAAATTCCCCAACTTTTCCTTGGCATTCCCTGAGTAAGACGCAAAATTTCCATGGGAGGTGTGAGAGAAGTTAATACTTGAGAAAGACCAAGAAGGAAGCATGAAAATAATTAGATCACATTTTGAGGACAATAAGATTCCCCCAAAATTCCCTGATATTCCCTGACTATCTATATAAAAAAAAAATCCCTGACCCGTGGGAACCCTTAAATACAGTTGAACAGATACAGATAAACACAGACAGTCACCAAAAACAGACAGACAAACAAAAAAGGAGCTGGAGGTGAAAAAGACAGACATTTCCGGTCCAGAATGACATACGCACACACGCACACACACACACAGACTCAGATAGACAGACAGATAGGACACAGAGCTTGACAGTCCAAGGTGATCTGCCACAGTGTGTCTCCCCCCCCCACCCTCACCGTGCCACAGGGGCCATCCGCGGGAGTCGAAGAGCGAGCTGTCAGTGTTGTCATGGTAACAGTAGTTGGTGTAGAGGTCCTCACTGATGATGTGCTGCAGGTGGCTGTCCTGCCAGTGGAGGTCACATGCCTCGATCGCCCGCGTGAACACTGTCCGGTGGGGCCGGCCGGGGTCTTGGGGCGATAGATGAAGGGGTGAGTGAAATGAAGAGAAGGAGAAAGAGGAATAAAAGATGAAGAGTTGAGGGAGACGTAGAGTAGAGAAAAAGATAATGAGAAAGAGAGGGCAGAGAAGGGAGGATAAGGATGAGGGAAAAGAAGGGCAGAGGCATAGGGTAAAACATCAGGAGGATAACACAGGATTCTTCTCAGCTCAGGCTGTAGAAGCCTCTGGGCCTCTTGATCTTGTCCAACACGGTGACTAGCACCCCCACCCCCACACCGACTACATCTACATGAGGACATTTATCCCTTACATTTATGTCTGCACATAAATGGTGCTAGGCTATGCTATGCGATGCTATGCAACATTATGCTATATAATGCTATGCTATGCTATCATTTGCAATACTTCACCACGTATAGAGACCTCATTATTCTTTCATACATCAACCAATACCATCACAAGGGATTGATGTGGAGAGAGGGGCAGAGCAATTCTTTAGCACCCTGATGGCCTTGAACTGGCAGAAGAACACACAGCTTAGCCAGCACTGAAGTGAAGTGTTTACAGGATGCTATGCTATGCTAAGAATGCATTACGCTGCTACACTGTCCTATAGGCATAGAGTGAGTTGCTTTAGTTGGAGGTGTGAGCTACATAGGGAGATGCAAATGTGGTAGAACTGGGTTGTGTTCCTGGACCAACTCTCAAGCTTCCCCTTAGGGTACAGAACAGGTACACCAGGTCATAAGGAAATGGAAAAGTTGATTAAAAGGTGCAACAATTTTTTTTCTCTTACTCCCTTTTTCCTCTGGTGTGCCGAAACTCACCTTGGTTCCCGTGGGCGCCCTGAGGCAAGGCGTTGGTTAAATTGGGCAGCTCGTTGCCGTGGTTACCGTCCTCCCAGGGGCACACGTCCACGCTGTTCCACTTCTTGAGCTGCCGGAGCCAGCTGGCCTTCTGCTCCATCTTACAGTGGGGGTTCAGCACGATGCACATCCACAATGCACCTGTGGGGGAGAGAGGGACAGAGGGAGAAAGACAGAGAGAGAGTAAGAGTCAGGCATACAGAGTCAACAGAGTCTCTTTAGGTGGTCTGTTGTCAGTGGATAACACTCAGTCTAGCTGAAGGGGAAAGGTCAAGGGCCAGAGTTCAGCTCAGGTATGTGGAAAAGACCTGATGGACAAAAACATACAATACAAACAAATAATACTAAACAAACAAATAATACTAAACAAGATCAGGATCTAAATGATAGTGTGGGTGCATATAGGGAAAAACGATCACTCCTGATGTAAAGTGGAGAAGCAGGTATGCCAGTTGATACACACACTCACACTCACACACACAGTTACAATAATGCAATAAAGGCAAACTCTCCTAATGCAACCTCATGGTTAATAAGTGGTTTGATGTCTAACTTCAACCGTGGGATTAATCTAAGACTTCCTGATTGAGACACACAGACACCCTGGCCCCTGCAGTATCCTATGGAGGCCCCATGACAAGCGCTGCAGACACTTCAGTAAACAGATTAATTAGAGAGAGAGACAGACGGTCGGCAGGTCAAATGACTCCCCCTAGGACCCTGTCTACCTCAACAACTCAATAAACAACTTTACATATATGGGTTGCTTTACAATCAGAAGCAGCATATATGTGCTTCATATGGCACAATTTCTCAATTATACTCTCCTCTCAACTCTCTCGGGTTCTGATCTGATTCTGATTCAGTAAACTGCATTGGTACCGTCAATACGCAGTTCTTTTTTTTGTTTGCACAAAACACTGACCTGGGGCAATTAATGTATACGTTTCATTTATCTTAATGCATGCTTTTAAATGCATATTAATGTATAGTGAAAGTAACCACCAAAAAGCACAATGTTGCAAACCAAAAATCCTAAAAATCCCAGTACATTCTTAACTAATTTGAAGTTGGTAGCGATCAGGTTGCATCTGTGAGATGAAAGTAAGTGCTACTTTGTCTGCAGACTAAATCAGTCCAGAAGCTGAACTGGTGCCAGTGTGACACAGCTCTTAATTTAAGGACCCGGTGGTGTGTATGTGTGTGTGCATGTGAAAAACTGCTAGATCATTTTAATGAACTGGCGAAACACCAAGTTTAATTTACCAAATGCATACAGTCAAATAAATTCAAGTAATATATTTGTTTGAGGTCAAATTCAGCGACTATCAAAGAACCAGCTGGATGTCTGGTGTTGGCCTAGAAGAACTGAAACATAGATCCTATGTGAGTGTGGAT